>VUQS01045266.1:7130-21629 GCA_015108495.1 Heterochromis multidens
AAAAACAAATAAAAAATTAAAAAAAAAAAAAAAAAAAAAAAATTGAAAAAAAAAAAACAAAAAAAAAAAAAAAAAAAAGGAGCATCAGGAGGAGTCTTACTGGCTCGCTCTCGGGGTGTCTTGGTGTTGAAGACAGAGAGTGGGTTGTGAGCGTTTAGATGAGGCTCCAGGAAAGCTACAGGCATGGCTCCAACCAGGGTCGCCAGGCTCTCCCCCAGTGCTGGCAGATGCCTATGTGTCATATATATCAACATCTAAATTTACATAATGTCATATAATTTACACAAAATAAGCACACAAAAAAGACACTGGTCAAAATGTACAAAAGCAAGTCCTGCTCTTCTGGGTGGAAGATTTTCCAATTACCAGATATAGGCAAGCAAATATTTTTTGGTTTGTGTAAGGAATTTTTTCAATACTCAATCTTTTTCTATTTGCTACTGGCATTCACAAAACTCCAAACCTTAAAGTGAAAGATTCTCACCCAGAGCAGCTTTTTAGGTTTTATGGCCATGTGACAATTTTGGGGAGTTTTGCCACATAACTATGGATTTTAGTGGAAAACAGAACAGTTAATAGTACCTCAATTTTTGTTTTACATAGATCTATATTAAATATGAAAACGGGTCTTTTCAGTCAGGACCACTACAGTGAAAAGATGACCGTTATTTCCACCTGTATTGTATATATATATTTATGTGGCAGGATGGTTTTGTTCTTGGATCTCCCTAGCTCCTAAGCAAGGGAAAGCAGCAGCAAAACACCAGCACAGAACAAAGCAGGGATCATTCACAACATACGTGACACTGATTAAGTTAGAAACACCATGAAAAGGACAACCTTGGGTGGAGGTGGGTTGCAAAGTGGCTTGTAGATGCCCAGCAACTGTGGCAGACTAAAGTAGCTATGACATTACCAGTTGGATGCAAAGAAAGGTATCAGCTGATGTGGACTTACTTCAAGATCAGGTGATCTTCCAAGATTGCAGTTGAGACTGGCTTAAACTTGAACACTATGCTTAATTTTTGCCTTTATTTTGTAATAGATGCACTTTCCCATAAAATGTGGCACAGAAATCAAAGTAGATCATTAACATGCGTGCATCAGAAACTATAAAGTATTTAATAAGTTCTAAAAGTGCAAACAGAATGTTAATGCAAAAATCTTATAAGCCATATCAGAATTACCTGTGCATAATGCCGTTTTTCTCTATTAAAAAAAGTTTGGCCTCCTACCTCTCCACAAACACATTCTTTCCCGTTCCCAGAGAGTATAAACATGTCAGGATTCTGTAGCAAGACAGCTGGACGTCATCCACTGAAACAAATAACATGCATCTATTATATACCAGCAAACCAAAACAAGACAGTCACTTTAAGGGTGAATCATTACTAGTATAGTAGAAAATTCCTGACAATTTAAAATTCCTAATTGTAGGAATTCTGTGCAAACTGGGAATGTAAAGAAGGTTTTTTTTTTTTCTAAAAAGTTCAACTGTTTCCCATCCCAGTTTTGTTTGATTTAATTGTATTTTGTTTATTCTTTTCACTTTTCTCACAAACACAAACTCACAAAGCAGGTCCACTCCAAACTCATATGTTCTGATGTGTTCAAAGAGGGCAGTGAGGATGGGCAGCAGTGCTACGGTCACATAGTTGATGCTTTGACTGACACTCTTCATCTGGGCACGGGATTGCATGAACTTTCCCAGTTTCAGCATCTCCAGCAGCTTCTCCAAGTCCTCTGCTGCATTCTCAAAGAAAGTCTTAAACCCGGCTTTTACCAGCTCTGCGCCAGACTTCATCACTGTTCTGTGGGAAGGAGGGAACACAAAGGCTAGTATGCATGCAAAATAATGGCTTTTATGCATTAGTAGTTTAAAGACTACAAATATAAGTATTTTATTGAGCTTTATTACGAGCCTTAGGAAGTAATATGCATTTACCTGGTGTCAAGTGAGTGAGTAAGGATGTGCAGACAGCTCACCATCATTGCTGAATCACTTCCTGTGGGATATATTTAATGTAGATACTTGAAAGGATTGCAAACAAAAAGGTACACAAACATATGAACAGAAGCAACCTTACCAAAGAGAGAAATCCTGTGTCTGACAAGAGCTGCCAGCTTACAGAACAGACTGGAAAAGAAAGGAGGTAAGAACAGAACTGAAGAAGAGCTTAGGAAAAAGCAACCAAGAAAAGGCTTTATGAAAATATAAGCAAGAAAACACTCTGATCTGCTAAAAAAATGACGACAGAAAAACTAGATTCCACACAGTACCTGGTGACCATCTCCTTCTCTTTATTGGAGGCACAGCCACAACTGCTCAGGTTCTTGCTAGGTGTGGACAGGAAGTAGAGACAGTGGTTCTTAAATGTTTGATCAGTCAGAGGAAGCAACACCTGGTGAGAAGAAATAAAAACTTTAATTAATAAAAAATAAACACAACAGCACATCAGTGCCTCAGTTGCACACAGAGTTTCCAACCTTGGCAAAGAACTTGATTTCCTGGTCATGAGGTGATTTGTCTGTCTTCCCACTGGTGGCCATCGCCTCTGGATTAACAACATTAAGCAGCAAAGTCAGCCAAGACTTTCAGCACTAAACACTACTAAAAAAAGTATATTTGTATCTGTGTATAAAAATGCAGCAGACTCACCGAGATGAGCAATGAACTCCTGAGCGGAGTCAACATTCTTCAGCAGCCTTTTAAGGAATTTGTAAGAAAAGCGCTTTTCCATTGATGATGAGTCCTGCTCCATGTCCTTCAGACCTCTGTGAGAGAGAAAGACTACTGACTATTGCTCGAAAGACTATACGTCAAAGACTGTACGTCAAAATTTTGGCTTATTATCTCAAAATTTCAGCTTACTCAGAAGTTTGAGTTAGAAAGTCAAAATTTTGAGGTACTAAATGGAAATTCTGAGATAACACAAAATTTTGAGACAATAACACATGCAAAAAATTATTTTTCCAGTGGTGGAGACAAGCATCTTTAGCAAAGCTTATCGATGTAAAGAAACACGCTTTATATTAACAGAAGTGCTCATTAGGATTTTCCTCAAGTATTCAGTATAGTATTGTTAAAGCTATGGAGACACATGGTTGCCTAAATTTTCATTACTTATTTCTGTGCATTCGTGAGGAGGCTGACCTTGTGATGGCATAGCCACTAATCTGCAGGAACTTAACGAGCTCCTGGGCCTTCTCTCTGTCTCTGTACTTCTCCTTAGCTGTCAAGGTATCATAGGGTACCAGCAGTGGGTGGGTCCCTCCTCCTGGTCAGTCAAATAAAGATTCTAATGTCATTTCAAGTATTTTTCCAACACAAAGAAATATACCTCAACTGCTGTTCATAAAACTTAACTACAATTTGCACACCTTTACTGACAAGTTCAGTTTTCTTCTTCTTGGCCCAGATGTTGTGGTAATTTTCTGCAACCACCTCCACCATACCCTGCAGAAACAGTAAAAGTGCAGCTTTAATCAATTTGCCCACTGTGTGGTATGCTTTTTTGTGCCTAGGATTAGAAGATATGTGGCAACATTTATGAGGAGTCAAATGAAACCCAACCTGTAGCTCTCTCGATAAGGTGACATTGTGAAGATCCATTGGAGCAGGACTGAATCCGTTAATCTACAAAGTTAAAAACAGGCAATGCAAACAAAGTTTTAAGTGTTAGAATAGATAAATGCATCCAAGTCCTTCAACAAAAATGTCTCAGAATCAGCGTGGTACCTTTTGCACATTTTGCCAGCTAACACAAAACAGCAAAAAATAATATAGAGGAAAGGATGTGATAGATGATTCTGATATAGGAACAGTAAACAGAGAAGCTTTGACTGTCAACACTGCTAACAGACTGAAAATTAATTTATTGCCTTTCTGCTGTCATCTCTACTGGATCTCACAGATTTATCACTCAGACCACTAAAAGACATCTGCATGTAAATGTGGTAGAGATAATGCCAATGTACACTTGTTTCCACACTTCGCTTTTTAGTCAAGTATTTTGCATGTATTTCTGCATCACTGATTATTAATAACATATTTCTCAAGATATGCTGCAAGGTTATTGTAGAATTTCTTTCCAGTGACTCCAGAAAAATGCTGCCTACCCAAGCTTAAAATGTGTGTTGGGTGCTAAGCTGAAAACATTAGGAGTAAACATATCTTCTGTCAGAAAAAAATTTAAATTATTTACTTTATTATCATTTATTTTACTACAGTTTATTCTTTGAGTTAAAACCAAAGCAGACATTTCTCAGTCTGATAAAACACACATTTCTATTAAAAAAAAAAAAAAGTGTATTTATATGATAAATGAAACCCTCATTAAAGTAGTATCATTATTGATACAAGCCATTAGCACTGTTGCTTTGTGTTTATTATTCTTGCATGACAACAGTGGTCCTCCTATTTACTTTTTAATGGGCTCCTATTATAAATGATGTCTGCTTTCCATAGCGTGAATCACCAAAGACGGAAAAGGGAGTATCTAGGGAACTGTTGTCAGTTAGTGAGATAGTAAATATGCATTACAAATGGAAATATTTGGGCCAATTGTGGTGATGAAAAATGTCATAATAACTGGAAAACTGAAAAACTTCTTACCTGGGACTCCGAGATTTTCCGTTGTTTCTCATTCTCTCGTTGCTGGAACATCGCCTCACCCTCCTTGGTCCTCTCAATGTTCCAGCCCATAGCCAACATGCTCTTCAGCGACTCTCTCACTGGCCAGCGGTACGTTTCTCTCTCCTACAGAATGAACACATTCAAGTCTAACACTCTCTCTGTCCTGTATAAGACATGCAGGCCTATACACCGTGACCAGCTGTCACAGTTGAGCAAAAGGTGAAAACATTTATACAAAACTCAGACAAACACACATGTATTAACATAGCAACCTTATTTCTTTTCAAAATTCTAATGAAAAATTACTTGCAAAAAGGATTACTAATGAATTAGCTTTTTTAAACTAAAACCCTCTTTTGCCAGTAAAAAAACAGTTAGTATTGCACTCAGACTGCTTATGCAGTACTGTACAAAAATGGTCTCAGTGGAAGGGTGGCTGTCTGGAAGCCATTCTTAACAAGGGTAACGGGGAGAAAAGGCTGAGGTATGCCAAATTACACAAGAACGGGACTGAAAATCAGTGGCAAGAGGTCTCATGGAGAGGTGAATACAAATTTGAAATTTTTGGATCAAGCTGTCGTCAATATGTACAGAAGAGGTCATGGTCGAGGCTCTGTTGTGGTTTGGGGCTGCATTTCAGCCAGTGGCGTTGGGGATGTTGTCAAAATTGATGGAATTATGAACACTGGAAACTATTGTGAGATTTTGATCCACTATACACTACCTGCTAAAAAGCAACTGAGTGCCAATGGCTTCATTTTTCAGCATAACAATGAACCCAAAAAAAACACACAATGAAAAGAAAAAACACACAATGGGACACTATCAGTCATGGACTGACCTGACCAGGGCCCGGACCTCAACATTTTTAAAACAGTGTGGGATCATCTTGACAGAAAACAGAACAAAAGGCAGCCAACATCCAAAGAAGAGCTTTGAATGTCCTTCAAGAAGCCTGGAGAACTATTCCTGAAGACTACTTAAAGAAATTACAAGAAAGCTTCAGGCTCTGTTGAACAATAAAGGTGGTCATACCACATTTTGACTTTCAAGCTTGTTAGACTTGTACAAACTATGTTTTTGCCTTTTATACTGTATTTCCATTTATGTTTACAAATGTTTCAATAAATCAGTGATTCCATTTCCCATTTTCCTAGCAACATATGAAGAAATGAGAGGGGACTCAAGCATTAGTGTACATGTACCTTCTCACTCAGAGCTTTATAAGGCTTCAGAAGTGGATGGGTTTTGGCCTGCTCATCCACAGTGTCTCCATGTTTCCAGCCTGCTGACATCTGAAACAGCAGTTTATTTCAGTTAATGTTTTATAATATTTCAGCCATTTTATCAAACCAGAAAATGCTTTGTATTTCTTTGCATCTTGTACTGACCATGTTTTATAACGTAAATTAAAAAGTAAGAATGAGTGAAGGAGACACTGAGATAACAAGGGTACTAACCTTCTCTGAGGACCACTTGTCATGGGAATGCTCTGCATATTTGTTGGCAATGTACTCAAGTTTTTCAGGAAGGGAGATACTGAAAAGTCAAGAATGTGTTTATAAATTAGGAATTTCTTTGCATAGTGAGCAAATAAAAACTTTTACAAATGTGACAAGACTGCATTTTTAGACCACTTACTTGGCAGTGCTGATGGGTTTGGGATCAAAGTTGCCCTGTGCATCCATTGATGCCTGCTTCTCCAGTGTGGCCCCTAAACTGGAATCCACAAAATCTGGAGGCAGGGCTCCAGCGATTGCACACAGGCATGACATGGCCATTTTGAAAAGTTCAGCATCATACTTCTACACAATGTAAGAAAAGAGGGAAAAGGGTGCTTACAAATTTTACTATTTCCCTTTTATTTTTTCAGAACATGTCTGCTGAGACAACTACCGTAGAGCAGAGCAAAACCAGGTACAAAAAGAAAAAAAAAAAGGAATGAAAATGAAAGCTGGTAAAGTCTGCACCATGTAGTGACCTGTCACAGACTGATAAATGATTCATCTGTTTTGGCTTTGCCTCAGCTGCACTGCTCACAAGCACTTCACTGAGCTTTCACTTCACTGCCTCTGACTACCGAGAACTTTTCTCTCAGGAGAGCCACACTCAAGTGTTGAAAACGCAAGATTTAAAGAAATAAATAAATAAGAATATTTAGGGAAAAAAAAAAACAGCAGGGAGCTTTACAAGCACAAACACCACTAGACTACCAAACATTTTGTTCTGCAGAGATGTAGGTCCAAAAAATACCACTTCTAGTCCTGATTGTCATGGTTCTGGGTCAGTTGACCCAGTGTTTTGAGTTTTGTAACTTTTCCTCAGTCATTGGTTTATTTTCCTTGTATTCTTAGTTCTGGTTTCATGTTTGGTTTGTCCTTGGTTTCAGTTATTATATATTCCTAAGATTCTTTAGATTCATGCCTCCCCTGTGTTCCCGTACCCATCTGTCTCCATGTTCTGTCTTATTGTTGTTCACTCCTGGTCCAGTCTAGTTATATATTTGTGGTCCTGGTCCCTGCGTTCCTTTCCTGTAGTCTCTCTGTGTGTCCTCCCTCAATGTTTCCCTTCCTTGTGTTAGTTCCTCTCATGCTCCCTCTCGTGTCTTCTCTCTCTCGTGCCCTTGCTCTCTCTCTCTCATGCCCTCGCTCTCTGTCTCTCAGTGTTTTTGTATTTGGTTACCTTTCCCAGTGTCAAGTCCTCGTGTGTTAGTCTGTGTCTCAGTGTTTAACCACTTCCTGTTTTGACAGTCCCTTCTCTCTTGTGTATCATGTTCAAGTTTGCTTCATCTGTCCCGTTATACTCTGATTTAGTTCACCTGTGTTCCCTAGTATTCTCCATCTCCCTGATTATCCCTGATTATCCACAGATATTATCTGTGTATTTAAGCCTTAGTTTTCCTTTGTTCCCTGTCACGTCGTCGTCATCCCTCCCCAGGTTGTGTGCGCTCCATGTTTTGCTCCATGTATTCAAGTGTTTCCATGTTCGGTTCATGTGTTTTTGTATTCTTTAAGTTTTTTGTACTCCAGCAATAAAACGGCTGTTGACTTTAAGTTTAGTCTCAGAGTCCTGCATTTGGGTCCTCTCCCTGCAACCACACAGCCCCAATCGTGGCACTGCTATTTTAAGTTCAATCTGAGTGAAAGAAAAATTTCAGGACGAAGAACAAATACAGAAAATACAGAGAATTATTACAGCTTTATTATTACAGTTCCATGCGCACCCTGCAAGCTTATCTTAATAAATACATAAATAAATTTCTGGTTGTACCTTCTGAGAAAGGGAGTCAAAGATCCCCCAGAAGAGTTTCTTGGTGAGAAGGAGCTCCTCTTCAGAGGCAGTGCCAAAGCTGCCCATACCAGATGGCAGGCAGTAGTACTTCCAGTTCTGCTCGTAGTGGTTGGTCAGCAGCTAGAAATAAGAAACACAAAAAAAACCCCAAAAGGATTCAGGTTAAAATTTACTCAATATTTTTGCACTCCAATTACACAAGTAAGATTTTCCACTGTCCCCAAGTTCACACTGTGCATTATACCTAAACAGGCTAAAATACACAATTAAAGAAAGAAGTAGAGATCATGTTGTTTAACTCTGGAAGTTAAGAACATAAAGGGTTCCCAGATATTAGATTCCTGTGATTGCCTGTGATATTTATCCAATAACTTTTTTAACTCATATATCAAACACATATTAACAAGAAAGTGTTAAGTGTCTCACCCGGAGAGGTATCTTGCAATATTCATTGAGCATTGGAACGTCGAACACCAGACGTCTGAGCAGCTGCTGCATCATAGAGGGACGCAGGTGCCTGTGAAATAAGTACAGAATTACATCTGTGTAGGTGGAATATAATTTTATCTTGTGTGCATGTGCTCACATCCAAGAATATTTTAAGAACTTTGAGAAGGAAAACTTTTTATAATGTGACCTTGTCATGCATCATGCTGCATGATTCCAGATAAGTAAATGGCAAACTTTGTCAAAGAAAGACAAAATGAGTTTCAGTGCAATAATTTTTTTAATACTAAGATTTTTAATCAAAGATAATACTGCGAATGCTAAATTTAGCACAGATGGAACTGAAGATTTGTTTATGAGTCAAACAGTATGGCAGTATTAGAAACATAGAAAAGTTTGGAAATGTATTTATTGTACAAAATAAACACAATTTGAATATTAAATGTAATGAATACTTAAATAATAAATAGATTTAGCTGCTTTAATCACAGACTGTATATTAAAGACAGATGCAACCTCCGCATTTGAAAAGTGAAGCTAATGTGGAGGTGCCGTAAACCTGCATTCTTTCTAATGGCCAACAGTTTTCACCTGAGATAGTCCGCTGAAAATATAAATCAGCCTCTGAAAATGTCCAGAGTTTTTTTTCATTTAACTCAGCCAAGACTAAACAAAGCTCGAGACGCCTTACTTGCAGATTGCCAGCAGACAGTCTTCAATGGCGTCCCTTTGGGCTTTGGTGAGTGAACGGCCTTTTGACAGCCGGTAGATAGTCTGCAGCGTGGAGTCAACCAGCTGCGCATGGTGCTCTGTGCTGCCAAAGAGAGCAGCACAGCGGGTCAGCAGAGGCAGCAGAGCTGAGCCGATGTACCTGTTCATGGCCAACGCAGTCTCTGTGGTGCTCAACACCTCCTGTGAGACAGAGAACAATGTATGCAGCTGAAAGAGGTTGTGCAGCATAATCTCTACATGTGGAGATTACCAGAAGGTGGAAGTGATTATAGGTTCTGCCAAATGCAAATATTATGTGGTTCTCTAATAGAAAAAAGGAAATGGATAGTGAAGCTGAAAAGCCTCAATTTCCACTGATGTTGCAGATGGGGATAATTGTATTCATTAAAACCAAAGTTTGAAAAGTGTTTCTGTAACTTCTTGTTATTCTTTTGTGGGAAACAGGTGGTGTTTGTGATGGTGTTGTTTACCTTTTGCATGAAAATGAAGTTGCAAAATGTAAAAAGTTCCTGATGGATACTCAGTGAAAAAAATAATGAAATGATTTATTTTCAAAACTAGAAATGATTTACTGTGAGACATTCAGCCGTAAATAATGGCTAGACGGTTAGTTAGTAGAAAATTTATCTGCACTAAAAGCGGTGAAAGTGCCCATACCTTATCTTAAATGTGCAGTTTTTATTTTATGTACAAGAAAACCTCAACTTGAGAATTTAGAATAGGCTTATTCACCATTTTCTCTCTTTAAAAAGCAAAATATTAATAATTGAATAAAATAAAGCAGATTAAAAGAAATAAACTGAATGACACCAGTTGATAACAATTACTTTACTTAATCTGTGGTTTCAGACAGCACTGCTTTATGTTTGATCCACAGACTGTATATAAAGGATGCATAACATATTATGGGTATGTAATAGGTGTGATGAGAGGAGAGGCAGAAGGTTCACTCTATCACTTGCCAAGTATTTTTGAAATGACTGTCAGTGAGTGTGTTCTATGCACAAATTCTCCTTGCAAAGACAGCAAAAATCACCTAAAGAAGTCCTAACTTCATAGCTAGCACCTTGTTTTTACCCTTTGCCACTTTCTGGGTCCTATGGTTCACTGATTTGATTGATTGAAGTTAGTCTGTGCTAGACTGATAGATGGTTAATTCAACCACCTGCAAAATATTTTTAAAGTGCCTGCAACTTCCCAGATTGTTCTGTGTAACAAATCACCTGACAAATCAGGTTAAAAAATAATTTCTTGGCAAAATATTCCTCCACAGAAGGACACTCGTTTTTATATATCTGCAGTTTTCCAGTAAATCTTAAAAGCTAAGAGTGACCTGATCAGTAGGCCAATAATTATGTTAAGATTTGCTACAAGGCTTAACGATTGTTCTGAGCAATCGGTGCTCGTGTTTGATAAGATTTACTCCTTCTGCAGCACATTTGAAGAGCAAACTAAAAACTCAACATAACTGTGTGCTTTGGAATTATCACTAAATGACAAAAGATTTAAGATCTCAGAAATGTAACAGGAACAGAGATGACAGAGATGATTACACCTGTTAGGTACAATTAGAGCTTACATAGTTTGCATTTACAGACTACAAACAGTAAAATGTAATCTTTCAGGAAACAGATACAAATGTTTTGGTTGATAGTCATTCACAAAATGGGAGTTTGAAGGTGAAAGGATATGTGGTGGAAATTCTAGGACTTACTGTATCCAGAGACGCCGAGGCTCGAAGGTCAGGCAGGAAGCCAACCTCTAACATCTGGAGCAGGAATCTCTGGTCCTCAATGCCGTACACTCTGTCCAGGAAGAGCACCATGGGAGCCTTGTGGTCGGGACAGAAACAAGCTGACATGTCCGGTTCAGTCACCGTGCCATCTGAAGGTTAAACACATTTTTTTAAAAAACAAAGACTTGGGTTTATGTGCACATGGTATGAAGATATACACTTTGTAAAGACTGGATATGTTATTTCTATATATTTGCATATAATGCACAGTATTTCAGACAAAAAAAGTGCACACTGTAGGATCTTGAAGACATAGTTTGGAAGAAGTGAAGGAAAAAAAGGGTTGGTAGTGCAAAACAAAGGTTTATCAGACCAATAAAAGTGAATCATTGAACAAAGTTTCAAATACTACATGATTTCTGAATAAAATGAATCAGAAACACAGGAGATTGACTTGTAGAGTTTATTTAAGGTAAATGTAATTCCAGGGATGATAAATTCAGAAAACCAAGCATAAATGTAAAATCTATTTATTTTCTGGCATTCTTGCTGTTGAGCATGGGTTTAACCCATAATTTTATAAGCAAGGCACAAACTAGAAAGGTACTAAAAACACAATGTAGACATAACTTTCCTCTACAGAGACGCAGAGGAAAGTGAAGACTCTCTCCTAAATGATGTCTACTGCCATTGCACAGGCACTTAAAATGATGTACCTCCAGTTAGCAGAGCTGTGATGATACTGTGCAGAGTTATGAAATTATTTCAGCTTCCTTAATCTGGCAGTATGACATACATGCTGCACCAGTTTTTATTACTTATTGTAGGAAGTAAGGTAATGTGGCCTGTTAGTTCAACAGGATGTGGCAAAAACTGTTTGTGATATACAGCAGCCTGTGTTTGCCTATAGAGTATAAATTACATTTTTAATCAGACTACCATACACCTTCAGCCTTGAATCTAAAACAAAACATTTCTCTTCCTCAGACAGACATCCTGTCTCAGTTTATTTCTGTTAATGTGTTGCTTTTTAACCATCACAAACTGCCTATAACAACCTAACACCGGCATACCTTTATTAACCACAGGCATTTTGAGGGGGATGCTGATGACACCCACCAGGTCTGAAGTGGGAACCAGAGAGCGCAGGATGGCTCTGATACGCAGCGCCTCACCTTTACCTGCATTGATCAGCTGTAAGAGATGCACCGGCATAAAACAAAACAATCTCTTTCCCATATGGGTCCCTGTGGCAATAATTAACCCTGTAATGCCAAGTGTATCATATTTGATACATACATTTTTGAGGCCTCTACATCATCAGCGTGATTTTTTTCCCCCGCAAAACCTAAATGAATTGCACATTTTTAAGCAATAAACTGCACAAAAATGCCAGACGTAGTAAAAATGATACAAATATACAAATTTATATATATATTTTTTTAAAGATTTAGAAGGTTTAATGAACACTCCAGTTTCAAAAATTATCATGGTTCAGGCTTTACAGGGTTAAGTTTGCTGCACAGTGTAAAAACATGTCAACATGTAAGGTAAGCTCTATCAGGGAGTTTGAGAATAAAATGGGCAACAGAGAAGCAATAGATTGGGCAATTTTGTGAGTTTTGGCACAATACATGATCTCCTTACAGGCCATTCTGTTATACAGATTGATTTTGAGCATGTACTGTAACGTGATGCCCACAAAACTGAATATATTTATGCTAAATATTGCTATTCACTGTTATGAATACCTGGAAGGAAAGATCAATTATCTCTAGCCTATTTTGACTGCACCTGCAGTTCATGATGGTAGAGTTGGAGGGAGTCTGAATAACTCATTTAGGCAACTAAATTGCATTAACAACCACCAAAATAGCAACCTGGCCAGCTTGCAGGTAAGCATGAGATGTAATGGTATGGCCTTATCTGGTTAACAGTAACTGACCTTTAAAATAGAAAACCTGCCTGAAGAGGAATCTGCTTTACCAAAGCAAATTAAGTACAACCTTAATCTATTTATTTATGTTTACCTATACATAACAGTGGGTTAACTAATACCCAACGTCTAACCCCAAAATCTTAAATGTAGGGGTATCTATTGCTAGATTTGATTCAAGTCTGAAATACTGGCTATGTCCCCCATACTGTGAGTCACTCTTCACTATATGGAATGTCATTCTTCAGCTCAGGCTGGTGTTGAAGGCCTCACATGCATCTCAGGAGCACAGCGTCCCAGTAGGTCAATGAGGGCCGAGTAGAAGGACATGATGGAATTACCCATGTGAATAATTTCCCCTTCTTCCTCACCAGACCTGAAACAGACAGACATTATATAAACGTTATATATACACACATTATAATAAATATTTTCCTGAACACTGCAAACCTTCCTGGAAGTTGCAGATAAGCTCTGCAAGGTAGTTTGAGAATAAAATGGCCAACAGAGGAGCAGTAAATTAGGTAATTTTGTGAACATTTATAATAATGTTTTGGCACAATACACGATCTCCTTACAGTCTTATTCTGTTATACATATTGATTTTGAGCTGTGTCCCAATCTCTCTCCTCACTTCAGGCAATAGTAACTTTCAACATTAAAATGCAGCCAGTGTTACAGCCTTTGAATACTGATACAGTACTAGAAAGCAGGGACAAACACTAGCCAGAGCTTCAACCAATGCCAAGGCTAATGTATTCCTTTCTTTTATACCTCCATCCAGACAAGTACCCTTTTATGATGCCCTTATGCTCCAGTTATGGTTTAAAATCTCAGATTTTTTTTATTCAAGACCTGCTTTAATAAAAACTGGGTTGCAGTTGCATTATTAGGTCCATTTGTTACCAGCAACTTTTTGTTTTAGTTTAATAAAAAACGTGTCTTAAATAGAAGATTAAAACATATTGGTGGAAAACAGTTAACCTGGCTGTTAAATAAATGAAAAAGTTGACCTTTGTTATTTAATGTCAAAATCATCCAAGATAAATCATCACTTAAAAATTTGTAGTTTTTTAATGTGTTTTCAAATACATCATGCATGTGAATTAAGCTGATGAAGTAATATTTAGCTAAATAAAAAGTACATTAAGTCTATGAAGATTTTCCTGTTTTGGTAGGAGGCTTTTTTAATAAAACAAAAGACAATTATTTGATAAAACTCCACTTTCAAACAGCAATTACCTCCTCTTGCTGGGCAAAGACAATGAAATAAACTTTGATCTCTTTTCTAGTAATGTGATATGGCTCTATTAGAGGGTCTAGCAACAAAGAATAATGCTGGTTTAGCTAAGCACACAGGGAAATCTAATTAAATGTAAAAATTCACACAGAGACCCAGATAATGAGGGACTTAATCACAAGTGACTGCTTTAGAGCTTCTGAATGGGTTTTTAGTGTCTCCTGGTGACAAAAATGCTGATTCAGAAGATTTTAAACAGTGTCCAGAAAAAAAAAAAAAAAAAAATACTGGTGTGGTTTATACCCAGTAGTGACTCCAGCAGGGGTCTTGGGCAGGTCCAGGGCAGGATCTTCAGCAATCTTGATAGCCTCTTCCATCGCAGCCAGCAGACCCTGACCTCCCTCGCCCCTCAGGGCAGGGCCGAAACACTCTGGACGTCTGATGAGCAGCTTCACCACCACGTTGGCATTTTCCTCCACACT
>VUQS01045266.1:21649-44896 GCA_015108495.1 Heterochromis multidens
ACACAACAGAAGAAAAAAAAAAAAAAAAAAAAAAAAAAAAAAAAAAAAAAAAAAAAAAAAAAAAAAAAAAAAAAAAAAAAAAAAAAGGAAAAAAGGAAAAAAGCAGACCAATGGAAAGGAAATTTTTAATTATCCCCCAAAGGAAAGGTAAGAGTCAGCTAGAGTGTAAAACCCCTGAAAGTGGTATTCAGCACCTGCTAAAGCACTGCTATATTTTTTATCCAGGAAAAGCTGACTAACATTTCCAGGTGGGAACGTCTGAGTACTAGCAATTCAGCAGGACCCTGGCATCCTTCCCCAGTGGATTTTGTAATTTCTGCACAGTTTTTCATTTCTCTTCCAATAACAGCATCACTATTAAATCCCCTGCTACTTCAATACACAATTCTCACATTTATACAGATGCAGTGAAATTACCCTAGAATGTTTCAGTTTCTTAAGTGTGATTTTTTTAATATGAATTTTTTTATTTTTTTATTGCTCAGTTACACATATCTAGGGATCTTATCTTTAACTGTCTTTTAAAAGCACCTTGGAGGCCTCCTGGGGAGGTTAAAGCTATTGGAAAGTTTTTTTTTTGTGTGACAGGTATATTTTAAAAATATTTTCATACAACACAGTGCACAATAACTTCACCCAGACTTTGCACAATTAAAAAAAAAAGAAAATCAAGTAAGTCAATCATAAATCACACACATAACACATCAGTCCCACACAAATACATATCCACCAAATATACTTATCACATAAAAATATATAAAAAATACTCAATATGTTTGTCTGGCCAAGATCACAAGTGGAAGCTTTGTATAATGCATTTTGTTGAGTAACACTGGAAAGTCAACACAAACCTTCTTTGTTTACAGGAAAACTCCACAAGCAATGTTTTACTGTGATTTACTTAACATTTTCAAGTCAGTCATTTTGCTTTGTTGTAAAACAAACCAAGGACCAGCCTATGGATGCTCAAGTCTATATCACTGTACCAAGGCGAGCAGAGGAACACAAGGAAAGAAAAAAGTAGATTGCTAGGGGATGTAACTTAGTGCTCAGTATAAAACATACCATTGCAGAAAACGGCGAACCTCAGGAACGAGAGGTAGCGCTCTCCCTCTATGGGGTTCCAGCCGAGGTCTGGGTATCCCTTAGCCACCAGCATGGCACAGCTCTGAAGACCACAGCCTGCCAGGTATGTCACCACCTACGGACAAGAAATTCTGCTTCACTCCTGGGTATTATAATGGCATACTCCGTCTTTCTGCCTCTCAGTGTCAGCAACAGTGACAACTTGAAAGCCTCTGCTGATCTAGCTTTTCTAGCTGTCACAGAATCATTCAGCACTTTTACAGAGAAAACTTTGGTGGCCTGAGCTTTCTATTTCTATCTGACTTACTTTGTCTATAATTGTATGTGTCCACCTGAGCATTTTTGGTAGTGCTTCTTTCTAGCAGCGGACACTTGATGGGAGAGAAAATGAACAGTATCACGACAGATGATTAACACATACTCATTCTCTTCTGTAGCCTCCTAAAACTGTGTGAACACTGAGCTGCACCTAATTGGAAGAACATGTCTTGTGGGCCGTCTAAAGCCAGAGGTGCCAAGTTGTGCCTGATTTGCAAAAGGTAGTCAAATGAGGAGAGGCCAACTTAATCCTCCATCTTTCCAAACAAATCACAATGCAATGCATGGTTCTTACATAGACAGTGAATAAATATTGAATAATTATAATATAACTTAAACTTATAATATATTCTCTTCTCTCCTCACAGCATGCTACAAGCAATTTAGTTTCATTTACAACTTTCCAGTGCCTGATACAGTTTTAAACACTGCGACTATTAGGTTACAAACATATCTGCTACAGCAACAATAAATTAAGGTCAGAATAAACACTGACAACAATCTAATGAGCCTGCAACCATAAGGTGCTGTGTGATTCTTAGCTGTGCTGTCACGTATTTCTTTGAGTAAGGCTGTGATTTTGTTTGTCATTAAACCTTCTCCAGATCAGGCTCCTCCAGGGCCAGGGCCAGACCGTTGTTGTCCATCACTGAAGACGCTGCAACATCCAGCGGAGTGGAGCCCCGCATAGCTTCAGAGGCTAAGCACACACAGAAACAGGCTGTTAGCAGCAAAGCAAACTTTACATTTATTCTGCATTAAACAACAGGGGGCAGTCTACCAACATAACACATCAATCTCGATGTTCTCCAGTCTGCGTCTTGAAGCTCAGAATACCAGGTCACACAAATCGTTTAGTCAACACCTGCCCTTTTTGCAATATTATTCCATTTTTAACCGTCATTGCAGTCCAGCATAAGCAGAAGAAACACTTAAACAAATCTTTTAAAAATATATAAAGATACTTGGCTGGAGCTTCAAACTTGAAGACAATTTTAACTGTGGTAAATACATTTTGTACATTACATGCAACTTATACATCTATAACTCCTACCTACTGCAATCAGCACAATGGTAATAAGTGTGATTTTTGAAAGCAACTTTTTAGAAATTGTGTCACATAAACATTAAAACTTTGATATTATTATGCATACATTATAGCATAGAAATTAATAACTCATCTGGAACTCAATGTGCACAAATACGCCATGCCTATATAAATATTTAAATTCCCACTGGGCACCTTCTCTTCAATTTACTGTGCAGAGTGTTGCAGGGAAATGAAGGCTGACTATGTCACAAATTATTAATATGTAGGCAAACAGCTATCACTGAAAACAATACAAGTAATATTCCCCACTACAACCATATTGATGCATGCAGCTTATAAATAGGCAAATATTAAAAGTGTCATATAAAAGGGCAACAACTAGTGTGTTTACATTCATCTGTCCTCTTCAGATCATGCGAACCTCTCCTCTTCTACAGCCAGGTGCTTTAGTTTACACATTACACAAGCACAGAGATCTCAGTGACTCATAAGTCCTGCTCTGCACGCCTAAATAACCCCGTCCCTCATTTACTTCTCGCCATTCTTCTGTCTATCAGCTGCCTCCCTCTCCACCCCTTACACTTTCAACCTGATATACTGGCATTTTGAAATCAAGCCTGTTTTTCTTCTTCACTGGCTGCTTGTCATAATGTCAGCAATAAGTCTGAGTATGCACTGAAAAAACTCTTCCAGCCCGTAGTGACTGTTGGTTTCAGTACACATTTTGTAGCAGCAAAAATCTTTAGTTTATGCAGTGTGGCAAATACTCCGGAAACATATTCAAATGCCAAGGTCTCCTCATAACCACGCTGTGTCTTTTCCACTGTGCTTCTCCAACCTTTTCTTTTCTTTTTTCTCTTGTATTCAAGAGATACATATCAGACTCTACAGGCCTCACTTGACAGTACAATTAGAAAGAGTACGAACAAGAAAGGGTTGCCAGGAGAAAGCCTCTTCTCTCTAAAAAGAACATGGCAACATGGCTTAGTTTTGCAAAGTTGCATCTGAACAAACCACAAGACTTATTTAACAATGTCCTTTGGACAGTGGACATGTCTGATCATAATGCACAGTGCCACATTTGTTGAAAACCAAACACAGCATATCAGAACAAACACCTCAAACCAACTGTCAAACACTGTGGTGGAACAGTGATGATTTGGGTTTGTTCTGCAGACACAGGACCTGAGCACCATGAACTCCTCTATTTAAAAAAGTATTCTACAGTCAAATGTGAGGCCATCTGTCCCACAGCTAAAGCTTGGCTGATACTGGGTCATGCAACAGGACAAAAGTCCAAAGCACAGCAGCAAATCTATAACAGAATGGCTGAAAAAGAAAAGAATCAAGGTGTTGCAATGGCTGTGATGGTGCCTTAAGAAAGCTGTGCATAAATGAATGCCCACAAACCTCAATGAACTGAAGCAACATAAAGAACAGCAGAATTCCTCCACAATGGTGTGAGAGACTGACAAAGTCACACAGAAAACGATTACTTGAAGTTATTGCTGCTAAAAAAGGTTCTGAATCATGGAGTGTACTTAGTTTTACACACACTGCTTCTCCCTTTTGGCTTCATTTTTGTTAAACAAGTCATGAAAAGGTGAAGTCTACTTACCCAGTCCGACGCTGCTGTTCTCCAGCAGGTAACTCAGGTGGTCAAACATGGCTTTCTGGTTCTGTCGGCTAATACGGCAGAAATAGCACAGGAAGCGACAACAGCTAGCTACCATCTTGGGGAAGGCGATCTCCTGTGGAAGAAAAAAGTAAAAATGTACTCAAGTAATACAGTGTATGAATCAATCTGCAGCCTTGGGAGAGATAACACATATTTTTAAAAGGTATCATCTAGTTTTTTTTCCTGAATAAGCTGTTGCAGGAGCTCAGGAACATTACAATTCTTTTTAATATTGCTAGAGATGCAGAATACTACATGTTTGGCTCTGATAAAGGTATATACAGTAGCTAAACTATCATAAAGCTTATTATGGAATCAATAAACAAAACATATTTCCTGTTTTGAACACACAAACTGAAAAATTATTTGACCTTCAAGCCCTTTTGCATCTAATGCTATTAGATCTGTGTCATCCTCATTTTTCTAAGTTCTTACATGGGCTCAGTCCAAGCTTCAGGCTGAGCATAAATCACTAGTCATTTCCTCCATGGCAGAAATGCAGAGGAATTCATTAACAGTGGAGGAGGAGAACCCCCCATTTTACTTTCAGCAGATTACAATCTGCACAAATGCACAGCACAGAAAATCACACTTATCAGACAACTGACAAATGTTGAACTTTCAATCATGCCAAATGTTTCCACCTCTAAAAGCAGATTTGACATGAATTTTAAAAGCCAAAACAATTTTACTTTGGGAATGTACAGCTTAAGAAGTTCCTTTATTAATTCTACATGTGTGGTCCTGCTGTGCATGACTGGTAGCAAACTTTTTATCAGTGTCTGAGTTGAGATTTATTCCTTCCGTCTTGATTGTGTGATAGAATCGGTGACTTGCACGGCTTCAGGGCAACAACTTCAGGGCAACCACGACTTGACTTACTATATAGCACCATGCCATGACTGAAACAACGTCAGAGGTAATCAAACAGTAAATATTAAAAACCTGATCTATAGTCACGACCTGTGGTACGGTCACTGTATATGGCCACAGCAAGTGAAGTATACATATCAAGTGGCATGAAACCAGTCTGGAATTTATGCTATGAGCCTGTGCAATCAGAGTGCCAGAGACAGACACGAAGGCCTTAATGTCTCCCTGAGGCCTGTGTGTCTGAGGTTCAGTTCAAGCTTGGCACTGGCTGCAGCATTAAATCACAACCAGCTCTTCCAGCTTCTGTCAGCACTACCCAAAAAGGACAGGTTTGAGTGGCCTCCTGTCACCCCTCTAATGCCATCCTATGCTGAGTTTACTCTGGCCTCTCCATTACCACTTTGGTTTTTCTAGGTATTGAGCTGTTTCTCTTGGCTCACCTCAGCCCCTTAAGATAAAATTTGATTTGTTTTCCTGAGATCAGTATACAACCTATTAAACATCAAAGGTTCTGTCAGGCACACAACTCTAACCTCTAGAACTCTTGAGCACTAAATATTAATTTGAATTACTTGTGCATTTCCCCCCAAAACTAAGCTTATTACCAGAAAATTAAGCAGTTTATGTTTTGTTATTTGAGTTCCTTAAATGTGATGATTTGCTCCTTACAGTTTCATCTAATTCATAATTGAATGTTTTGGCATTAAGGCTAATGACTGACCAAAATGAGCAATTTGAGAACATTAGTCTGGGCTCTGAATAATTGTGGAGAATATTTATTTTGACTTTTTTTTTGTATTTTTTATGGACAACAGCTTTCGCTAACACAATCTACCAATTAATAGATGTGAAAAATGATAGTTTTAGCCCTAATTACGATGACTTTACACATGACGTCAGAATAAGAACCTTTCAAAGAGGTAGAAAAAGTGAAAACATGGACAAAAGCAGCTAAAGTTGCAAACTTCTTGCAAAGATTATGAACAGGATAAGGTGTATTAAAGGATTTCTCCATGAGTAGAGATTGGCAGCTACTATTTCCATTCACGACTAAAAAGTTAACAGAGTTGCAATAAATTAACCTTCATTAAAAAAAGAACTAATTAAATACTTTATAGTGGTCAAGGCAAAAAAACAAAAAACAAAAAAACCCATAAAAACAATGTTGAAAATGTTGTAAAAACGCCCACCTGTGACTTGTCTCCTCCCAGCACATTCACCATGACCTCCATGACTGTCTCATGCATGCCCAGCACTCTCATCAGATTGGGATGCTGGTAGAAAACCTTGTTGTTCATGATGTCGCTGGGAACACAAGAAAGTGATTTTTAAAGATCACAGCAGTGTAACAGTGAGAGAGTATATTGTACACTAACATATATTTACAGTAAAACTGAGAGGTCAAACACACTGCAACTTAAGAAAACACCAGCAAAAAAACCACACAAAGTACAACGGAACTAGAAAAAAAAAAAAAAACAACAGAAGTAGAAAGAACACTGCAAAAGCTCACAAAATCAAATAAGTCAAAAAAGCTCACAAAACACAATGTAAGGGATTTACAGGAGACAATAAAGGTAAACTACTAATAGCAAACATATATCTACAGTATTATAATGTGTTATCAGTATTATCATGCGATTAGAACACACATTGCCTGCATCGTTTTCTCCCTCACAACACAGACGAATCCTCTGCTTCTTTTCAGTGTCTTCCTACATGTTTCCGTTTCTGTCACTTTGGCAGCTGTTCCATCACATTATTGTCTCCCCACAATCACAAAATCCCTTGTGTTTTGTGAGCTTTTGTCATTTCAACTTCCGTTGGGTTTTTTTGTGCTTTTGGAACGTTTTTGTATTTGCTGGTGTTTTCTAAAGTTGCAGTGTGTTTGACCTCTCAGGGCCACCGTATATATTTCTAAATTCAGGCATCATTTCCAGTCAATAACAGTGTAAACAACATAACATTTTCTTACCCGAGCCCATCAATCATGAGTTTCTCCTCTTCCTTGCCCATTCGCACTGATAGCAGAGATCTGATTTGACCCAGAGATGCCAGCAGGTTAATAGCATCTTGCACAGACGCAGCACTGATGGTGTAGGATTTCTTCATGGCCCGAAGCAGTTCCCCGATACCATCATACTGTCTCCTCAGCAAGCTGAACATCACCCTGACCAGCTCTGGGTCCTGAATGTGAGACTCCTGAGCCCAGCTGGTTATGGTTTGGGAGATAAGCTCCTTCAGGTTGGCTGGAGAAGTGAGAGTTTAACATTCTTAAAACGAGAAATGGTATAGAAGCAGTAAAATGAAGGCTGCTCTGCTGTCAGAGGCTAATGGTGCCTTCACACTTGATCACCCTTAAACAGTGTGTTTTTGTATGATTTAGAAATTATTAATACATTAAATGTATGTACAGAAATTTTAGGTTTCAGCTAATTTTTTAAGTTCTTAGAACTTTTGATTAAAGCATGAGTACGTTGGAGAAAAAAAAATCTCAACCTGTTAACAAGGACTTTGTAGAAACATCTGTGGACCAGGCACTTCAAAAGGGTTGTTCATTAAGAAAAGATGGATGATGTTTGTTTCCAGAGATATACAAAGACAGGCCAATTAAACTGTAGGCTGGGTTTTAAAATCTGGTTGATCTTTTAAAACCTAATCTTAAAGTCTTATCAAATTTTAATCTTATAGATGCCAAGCGCAAATTAAACATTTCACAACTGGAGAAAAACTTGCTGTTATGAAGTGATGCATCTGAAAGTTGTAGCTAAATGCTGCACCTCTCTAAACATTGTTATTCCAAAGCTATCATTGAACTTTGAGCGTTTAAGTCAAATAGTACAACATCTGTAGCAAACAAAGGGTCAGATTCAAGCAGAATCGTAATGAGACAAGACGGTTCAGCTGCCCTGAAGGTGAACGTGTTGCAAATTCACATCTGCTCTGCATCATCTCAAACAGTCACAAAAATCCTATGCAGTCTGCATGCTAATCTGCAAATGACCACCCTCCATGAATATGGTGTTAGTTCTAAAAACTTCTCTTTTTCCATACAGTACTGTGCCACCCTTCATTTCTTTATATTTTCCTAAGAAAATGGGAAATAGTTGCAATAATTTATTGAAACGTGCAAACATAAAAAGAAATGCAATATATATGGCAAAAACAGTTTGCACAATTCCAACAAGCTTGAAAGTCAATACTTGGTATGACCATCCTTATTCTCAAACACAACATGAACTCTCTTTGGAAAGATTTCTTGTAATTTCTTTAAGTAGTCTTCAGGAATAGTTCTCCAGGCTTCTTGAAGGACATTCAAAGCTCTTCTTTGGATGTTGTTCGATTCTTTGTCAAGATGATCCCACACTGCTTCAATAATGTTGAGGTCCAGGCTCTGGGGAGGCCAATCCATGACTGATAGTGTTCCACTATGTTTTTTCTATCCAGATATGCTTTTACTGCATTGGTAGTGTGTTTGGGATCATTGTCATGCTGAAAAATAAAGCCGTTTCCAATCAGACACTTTTCCAGATGGCATTGCATAGTGGATCAAAATCTGATGGTACTTTTCTTTGTTCAGAATTTCATCAGTTTTGACAAGATCCCCAACACCACTGGCTGAAATGCAGCCTCAAACATGACAGACTGCGATTTACAGATGGCCGTAGACACTCACTGTCGGACCTCTCTGCTGACCTCCTCTGTACATATTGACAGCAATTTGAACTAAAAATTTCAAATTTGATTTATCACTCCATAAAAACTGTTGCCACTGATTTTCAGTCCAGCTTTTGTGTAATACCTCAACCTTTTCTCCTTGCTTCCCTCCTTAACCCTGTAACAATTTCGTTGTACTTGTACAATGACAATAAAGGGCTATTCTAGTCTAACACCAAGTGTATCATATTTGATACATGGGTTTTTGTGACTTTTTTAAACTTCTACATCATCAGTATGATTTTTTTCCCCCAGAAAACCTAAAAAACAAAATGGCACAATACATTTTTAAGCAGTAAATTGCAAAAAATGCTGGATGCAGCAAATAGGATACAAATTAAAAGTCAATTATGCAAATTATTATTTCATTTCTTTTTTTAAATTCGTCAGAAGGTTCAAAAAACACGTGATTTAAAAAAAAAAAAAATTCTGGCAGTTATTTCTTAGTTCAGGCTTTACAGGGTTAAGAATGACTATTTCTTAAGGACATGACTTTCAGATACTGTTCATCTGCTGTAGATAGTTTTTTAGGCCTGACACTTCTTTTATCCTCCACTTGTCCAGTTTTTCCTCAAATTTTTGAAGGACACATTGCACACCATGCTGAGATATGCCAAGTTTTCTGCTAATAGCTCCTTATTAGCACCTTGTTGGTGCAAAAAATCTTTCTGTAGATTGGGTGAAAGAAATGGGAAGAAATGATGTGACTTTTGGAACAGGCTGCTGGTAACAAAATGAATAAAGACACAATTTAAAATGGGTTGTTTGCTAAGTTGTCTGTTATGTGAAGATGCCTTGAGTTATATACATTTTTATGGTTGAATGATTCATATGTCAATTTTAAGTGGCTTAACAAAAGAAAACCCACATTACTCTGAAAATGGTCAGGTACAAGGACTGGACTGAAAATGAGTGAAGCAGCCAATGTCCAAAGAACAACTTTGAAAGACCTTCAGAAAGCCCGGAGAACTACTGCTCAAGACTACTTAAAAAAAATTACCAGAAAGTCTGGTTCCCTGGAAGTAAAATATAAAGAAATAAGGGCTGGCTCAGAACCTTTGCACAGATGCTCGAAAATCAGCACAAACCATAGACTGAGTTGGCTGTGCCATTAATTATAACTCTTAAAAAATATAAATGTAAAAGAAAAAATTGAAACTCAGGTGTTATTAGGAGACAAATCATGGAGCAACGTATCTAGCAGTGAACAGCATACCGATGGAGGATCAAAAAGTTTTAGTCAGATTACTCAAAAGTTATTGATTAACTAATGCTGTGAAATAAACAATAGGAGCTTCAGTGCTTTTCATCAAAAGAATAAGGAAAAAGCAAAAGTTTTAGAGACAAATTACTGGCTTTAAAGTTTTATAACAGTGAATGAATATTACTGTCAGTTAATGAAAGCAATAATTTCCATCCCAAATTGACTGACTAGACATCAATTATGTATAATCTGACATGTAAAGATCAGACACTAAAATTACATGTTGAAAAAAATAGCAGCCCTAACTTTGTCAGGCAAGAGGAGCAGCTTATTTTCCCCACCCATTTATTAGTCAGGCTACTTCAATATGACTTTATTTTGATGTGCAAAACCAATTCCAAAAATGCTTTGATGCTGTGTAAAATGTAGTAAACAGAACACAACCTATATTTTATTCACAATAGACCATAGAAAACATATCAAATGTTTAAAATGTGAAAATGTACACTTAAGAAAAAAATGTGGTTATTTCCTATTTGATGGCAGCAACACTTCTCAAAAAAGTTGGGATAGGGCCATGTTTACCACTGTGTAGCATCCCCTCTTCTTTTAATAAGGTCTGGACTGTTGGTGGCCCAGTTCAGCACCTCGACTCTCCTACTATGAAGACATGTTGTTGTAATAGATTCAGTATGCGATTTAGCATTGTCTTGCTGAAATATGCAAGGGCTTCCTCGAAAAGATGGCATCTGGATGGGAGCATATGTTGCTCTGAAACCTGTATAGAGGTTTCAGAACTGATGGTGCCTTTCCAGATGTGCAAGCTGCCAGTTCCATTGGCACTAATGAATCCCCATATCATCACAGATGCAGGCTTTTGAACAGAGTGCTGATAAAAAGCTGGATGGTCCTTCTCTTTAGTCCAGAGGATGAGGTGTCCATGTTTTCCAAAAATATATTTTTTTCCTGACCACAGAACAGTTTTCCACTTTGCCTCAGTCCATTTTTAAAGAGCTTTGGCCCAGAGAAGATGGCAGTGCTTCTGGATCATGTCCACATTTAGCTGCTTCTTTGCATGATAGAGCTTTAACCTGCATTTGTGGAACCGTGTTCACAGACAAAGATTTCTGGAAGTGTTCCTGAGCCCAAGCAGTGATTTCCATGACAGAATAGTGCTTGTTCTTTAATTCACTGCCACCTGAGGGCCTGAAGATCATGAGTATCCAATATTAATTTTCGGCCTTGTTCATTGAGCACAGAGATTTCTCCACATTTTCAGGATATGTTGATGATATTATGTACTGTACATTACGAGATATTCAAAGTCTTCTTATGTTCAGGAACATTATTTTGAAATTATGCCACAATTTGTAGACAGTTTTTTGCAGATTGATGAACCTCTGCCCATCTTAATTTCTGAGAAACTCTGCCTCTCTCAGATGCTCTTTTTATACCCAGTCATGTTACTGATATATTGCCAGTTAATGTAATTAGTTGCAAAATGTTCCTCCAGCTGTTTCTATTTAGTACCACTTACTTTTCCAGCCTTCTGTTACCCCCGTCCCAACTTTTTTCAGGTGTGTTGCAGCAATCAAATTGCAAAATGAACTCTTTTTTCATGAAATAGTAAAATGAATCAATTGTGAATAAAACGTGGTTCATGACATTTGGCAAAGAATTGCAAATAATTCCATTCTGTTTTTATTTACATTTTATACAGCGTCCCAAAATTTTTGGAATTGGGTTTTTTAGAAAAGGTAAAGTAGATCTATCAGAATCATCTTGAATCACATCATCTGTCCATTTATAATGCTTTTGAATAATGCAGGCTAGGTGTGGGAGGCTGGAGTAAGGCATTAAAATTTATGGCAGAGAGTCTTGCAGGAGCTGTCCATTAGTCTTCTTCTATTATTTGAAACAGAACAAAACCATACTTTCAGCAAAGGGTAGCAGAAAAGAAGAAGCTTGAAGAAAAGAACTAGACATTGGAAAGCGTCCTGTGGTCTGCATTATTTATTATGGATAAATCAGTACCACTTTAAGGTTTTGCAGTGCCAATATAATGTTTAATGACAAACATGGTTATGTGGTATGTGATTAGATGTTGATTAGATATTAATCTGATAGCAACCACAATGAAATCCTGTTTACATGTTGCAGCAGATGAAAACTGACCTAATAAAACTTAGCCTTCCACTGCCATATGTAATTTGGATGCAACTATGCCCTGAAGGGATTATTTAATCTTCTATACATCATCAGGACAAATTGGTTGTGAAATGCTGAATACTCATGTGGCTTTATTTGTGTCAAAGTTACGATTTCACAAAAATGCAGTGCTATGAGGAATTCTGAAACTTCGGCACAGTTTCTGGTTACTAGCTCATTTTCCTCTTTGGTGTTCAAGGCTACTTACTGGGGGCAGCTTGTTCAGTCTCTGTGGGTTCCTGCTCTGTCTTCTGAGGTGGGCCCTTGATCTTATAGAGTAAAGCCAGAAGACGGCCTTTTATTGAAGTGTCCTGTTCTTCCTCTTCCTCCTCCACTGGAATTCCTGCCAGGGGAAACACAGGCACTCAGAGATTTATCCTGGTATGACTGCTTACATGTTCATTGTATGACGGAAATGAACACTTATGTTAAAAATGGTTCATATACCAATAGCATAAAAATATTTATGTTGCTAGATAATACTGACTTAATTTGTCTAGTACTTTTTAAAACACAGGGTTACAAAGTTCTTCACATTTTGGATGAAAACATATATTAAAAGAAGTGCACATATGCCAACATACAAACACACAGTCATAGGACAGCATGTGCTTTTCTTACATTTGTTCATAAATACATTAATTCCATACAAGGAATTGGTGTGAACTATAGTAAAAAACCAAAAAAAAACAAAAGAAAAACCAAAGACAACGCTAACCTACTGTATAAAAATTAGTTTTCAGCAGTCATTTAAAACAAACCACGGGTGTTCCAAAATTAGGCGCTGCAACCTCAAAAGCGTGGTCACCTCTGGATAAGAGTGTGGAGAAACCAGAAGTCTCTGATGAGATGATCAGAGACAGAGTGATGCAATAAAGTCTGTAATTTAAGCAGGACCCTGGCCATTTAAGGCTAATAACATTTTTAAAAATTAATTCAGAATTTCACTGGAATCCAAATAAGTGAAGCTAGTTTTTGTTAGCAGCCTTCTGGACCAATTAAAGATGGGCTAGTGAAGACTGAGAAATGCATGTGAAAAGTGAATTACAGTAATGCAGACACTTGAAAATTAAAGTGTATACTAAAAGTTTTACATTATTGGCTGATAGTACAGGTTTCTTACATTTCTTAGATGAAAGAAACAAGACTGGATGAGCTGGATGAAAACAAAAACCTCATTCTCAGACATCCAATCACTAATAGTAGTGAAGCGTTCACTGAGGGTAGGAAAGGTTGTTGAGGTTGTTAGGATGACAGAAAAGTACAGCTGTGCATTGTCAGCACAACAATGGTAAGAAATACCACTGAAGCTGTTAAGTAGATGAGCCCAGAGGTAACAGAATCAGTCAAAGGATCGAGTCTTATTAACATGAATTCTGAAGTGACAGTCAGATAAGAATGATGAAAACCATCCGAGAGCAGGGCCAGAGACACCTGCCCAGTTCTGTAATCTGTCAGTTAGAATGGCATGATCACTGGTGCCAAAGGTTGTAGATAAGTCAAGCAGAACTAAAATGGAATATTCGCCTTTATCTGAGCATATAACAATACATTAGTCATTTTAAGTGATGCTGTTTCAAAGCTGTGATTTTTTTGACAGAAACCATATTGAAGCTGATGAGTGACAGCTTTCTCCAGAACAGTGGTATGTAGGGCGGGATTGTTAAGGAGAGGAAAGACACTGGCTGTTTGGAAGCAGCCAGGTATGTAACCAGGTGAAAGAGACTGATTGATAATAGAGAGAAGCAAGGTGGGATAACAGGCAGAATCTCCTTAAGAAATTTGGCAGGAATTATTTCTGATGGGGAAGAAGAAGCGTGCATATAAGCAATTACATCCAGGAGATCTGTCATGGAAATCAGATTAAATTCACACAACAGAATAGAGCGAGTAACTTGGTCAGGTTGATAGGATCTAGGTTTGAGGTGTGAGCATTGATGTCATAAACCTCCATTTTACACCAGGGATATGAGAAGTCATTGGTCATGTTAAGAAAAAAAATGAAGCACTGCTGTGTGTGTGTTTGTTGTGAAGCGGTTATTGGTGTATCAATTCAGTGCAAAATTAGTATTGAAGCCATTTTGATTATTTAGAATCAATATGTGTTGAAAAAAACATCACTGAAGCAAACACATTAGAACTAAATCAGTTCAGCCAGGACCACTGTAGTCAAAAAAAGATTGTTATTTCCATCTATTTGGCAGTTTGGCTCCATTCTGAGATTTCTGTGCACTTCCATGTGCATACACCGGAAAGCTGAAAGCAGGAAAAGCAGAAACATAAACACCACACAGAATAAAGCAAGGAAGAAGGAGAAGCTGGGGTGAAGGTGGGATGAAAAGTGGCTTGCAGATGTGCAGCAACTGTTGGCAGGCTACAGAAACTTTGATAGCATGCCTTTATGAGATATTCCAGTTATTAGAAGGGTATCAGCAGAGCAATCAGCTGCTCTGCCAAGATGGTGTTTAAACTTGACTCCATGGCCTGTCTGAACTAATGCTACGCTCAGTTTTGTGTGAAATGATATTTCCACTGAAGCTAGAGTGACATGTTTAGACATTTATGAACAGAAATGCACAATATCTTTGTAGGGGTTATATGTATTAAGTCAGCAGTTGGACTCTACCACAGTGCAGCCGCAATTCTTCATGGAACAAGTTGAGTTCATCCTGGATCTCCAAGGGGCAGGGGCAGTCCTCACCTGCACTGAAATTCAACAGGATGTTTATCTGCAGGAAACAAACAGAGCATTTACATTATAAGAGCACAACGTGTGAACAAGAATACAGAAATTTATTTTAGATAGGAAAAGGGATAAAGAGAAGGAAGGAGAGTGGTAAAGAATGAATAAAAGAAGGATGGCACAGTAGAGAGCAGCTGAAAGTCACAGAGGCAAGCACATTACCATCTTAGAGTCACAACATAATTACTCATGTAGTCTCCCGCAGTAAGTGCTCACATGGGCTTGTCAGATAGTGGCCGTCTGATGAACTCAGACAGAAATAGTCTGAAGCATCTTTTACATCAAGTCCAGTCACAAGTGAAACTAAAAATATTTAAAAGGCATTTACATAATACAGTGTAGAAAAGACTTGAGTATTCTATACCCATAGATCTGCTGTGTTTGCTACAGGTCACAAGCTAACTATAAACAGATATATAAATGAGATGCACCCAGTGCAGAGTCCAGTTTAGGCTATTCCCATATCTATTTTAGGCAGCACTTTTTAATAAACCATGGGAGGTTTCTTATTGTGGAGAATCTTGCTTACAGTATGCACCTGCTGCTGACCACCACTACTTACTTTTCAGGGATCAGAGAGTAGCTGGGAAGTGCTTATCCTCAAGGTTTCACAGCTCAGAGGAAGCGCAATTAAATATTTCAAACATGAATGCTTTGCAGTCATGCAGAAAGTTTGCTTCAGTCACTACACTACAGGGCAGAGTAGTAAGTGATCTGAACACAAAAACAGTATAAGCCTCAAAATCCAGTTTAGGGTGGTTACACAGAATACTGTAAATTAGTTAAGGATATGTGAAACTGTTACGATTATGCCCCAATTACGGGCCTTATGAACAGCAAAGTAGTTGTTACCATAATAACAAGTAAAATGGATCTAAATAAACAAACACTACACAATCCAGTTTGCCCCCCAACTGACCATTGGCCTGATGACATGGCAGGATGAATGAAACCTGATTCTGACCTCTCAAAAGTAAAAGAGGCAAACTGCTTCAACATCTGTTGAGAGAGTGAAAACCACCTTCAGGGGGATATATTTGTCTGTAAGGTTCAGAGAGCATGGACTTTCAGGCCTCCCATAAATATCTTCTATTTATCCTGTAAATCACACTGGACTGATTTTGAGTTCCCTTTCAGTCGATTCACTCAGTACAACACATATAGTATGGGATATCAAGGCCCAGCGTGTCCTGGCTGAAGACACCTCTATTCACGCCTTTAAGGCAGATGACCTGTGATGACATATGTGCGGCCCCGCCTGCACATATACACCCCCATCATCACAGTCATCCCTCAGTTTGATAGCCGCTCTTCACCAAGCCCACCTGTGTGGTGGGGCAACCTGGTGTTGTACCTCGTTTCTCCTTCAGGGAGAACTGTTCGTTCCCTTTCAGTTGATTCACTCGGTACGACACGCTCTTCACCTCACGAGAAGCTACTGCTAGTTAGCTCTTTTGTGTGCCGACTTGAACTTAGCTTAACTGCTTAACTATAGGCTGCCTGTGGAGTGCTAATTTGAAGTCTTCTTGTGCATTGTTTTTTGCTCTGTGTTTTGATATGACTACCAAACCGAAGCAAGCAAAGCAGAAATCTTCTGTTCGTTCCCGTCTTCGGAAGTGCGGTTTCCATTTGCACGACAAGGACCAGCACGAGGCGTTCCCTGTCTGCGTGGGGATTATCCACACTAGGAAAACATTGACTGAGCCAGAAACCTGTGCGTTTTGTCGCCAGCTTCGGCGCTCAACCCTGGAAAGACGGGTGACATTTGTGGAGAAAGTAATGGGAAAGGCCCAGTGTGCCACCACTGCTGCGCCGGCCAGCCAAGACGACATGTCTCTTTTTTCCCTGTGCAGTGGAGATGCTGCAGGTGGATTGGCCCTCTCCTCTGCCACCTCAGAAACCATCGCGGTTTGCAGGGTTTTTCCTTCCACCAGAGCCCATGATGGTCAAAAACCGCCTTCCCATGTTCCGAGATTTTGTCTCTGAGCTAACCACTTCGTGGAGCAAACCACTGTCTACCCGCATCACTGTGCCCGGCTATGGATAGTATCTGGAGCTGGACGGTGCGGAGGCTGCTGGCTTAGTTAAGTCATCTCCTATGGAGCCATCCCTGGTGGCCTATCTAGCCCCATCCTAACAACCATGGTGTAGGTGGCCCCTCAACTCTTCCATCCAAGCACTGCAGATTCTCCGTGTCTCAGCTGGACAAGATATATTGGGTGAAGGTTCCATGAGCTCCATCACTATGCTCCAGACGTACCAGGTGATGTGCCTAGCAGAGCTTGGGTCACTGGTTCCCCCAGACAGTCCACTGGCACTTCTCCTTAATGAGGTCAGAGTCACCACGGATTACATTTTCTGTGCGTCCCACTGTGCAGCACTCTCCCTGGTCAGAGGGGCGGCCTCAACAATAGTGGCACAGCAGTATCTGTGGCTGACCCTCTCTGCACACAAAAATGCTTTTTGCTGTCTCAGGTTGTAACTCCCAATTCAGGTGTGTTAGACACTCAGGTGACCACGCCTGATGTTCCCACTGTATTTCATTGTACCCCAATAAAGATGCCTCCAACAAACTGTGTGAACGTACATGTTGCCATGTTACAATTAATAAAGAATGAATATTGTTCTTTAACAATTGCAAATCCCCAGCCTGCAGTCCAAATGAGCCAGGTCAGACAGGTGATCCCTTTCCCCGCAGACACACTGGGGGGCGACAACGCCTCACCTACAGTGCTGCAGGTCAGCCAGCTGGCTGCTCACCTGCCTCAATGGTATGCTTACACCCCCTTTTCGTGGGTGGTGAGAACTGTTGCTACGGGTTACCGGTTACAGTTCCAGGCCAGGCATGGGAACTACCGTGAGCGACAAGGAAGCAGCAATATTAAGGGAGGAAATAAACACACTGGTGCAGAAAAAGCAGTACAAGTGAACCCCGCTTCAGAGATGGAAAAAGGTTGTTACAGCGGCTATTTTGTTGTTGCACACAGGTGCGTGATATCCTATAATATGTGTGTTGTACCTCGTTTCTGTCCTTCAGGGAACAGAAGTCATAGACATAACTGTTTGTTTCTGAATTTTAATATTCTATTTTGATCTTTCCTTTTGTCAGCGATTCTGTTCATAACGTTTATGGGCAGAATTTCTAGGCATAGCCAAGGGTCACTGCAGGGTCACCTCTCTGTTTTTTTGCAGATGATGTGGTTCTTCTGGCTTCAATAGACAGTGACCTCCAGCTCATATTGAAGAGGATTTCAGCCAACTCTGAAGTGGCAAAAATTATTCTCTGAGGCCATGGTTCTCAACCAGAAAAGGGTGGAGCTCCTACTCTGGGTTGGAGAGGAGTTGCTGCCCCAAGTAGAGGAGTTTTAAGTATCTCAGGGTCTTGTTCACAAGTGAGGGGAGAGTGAAGCAGGGGATTGACAGATGATCAGCACAGTGTCTGCAATGATGCGGACACTGCACTGGCATGTTGTAGTGAAGAGAGAGCTGAGTGTAAAAGTGAAGCTGTTGATTTACCAATCAATCTATGTTGTTACTATAGCCTATGGCCATGAGCTGTGGGTAGTGACCAAAAGAATGAAACTGGATACAAGAAGTGGAAATGAACGTCCTCTGAAGAGCGTCTGGGCTGCTGTCCTTCAGAGATAGGGTGAGGAGCTCAGTCATTTAGGAAGGGCTCAGAGTAGAGATGTTATTCCTCCACAGTGAAAGGAGCCAGTTGTGGTGGCTTGGGCATATTACCAGGACGCCTTCTAGACACCTCTTAGGTGAGGTGTTTCAGGCAAGTCCCACCAGGAGATGTTGGAGAGATATCTCTTATATCTCTCAGCTGGCTTGGGAACACCTTGGTGTCTCACTGGAAGAGCTGGAGGAGGTGGTCAGGGAGGGTAGACTGGGCATCTCTGCTTAGACTGCTCCCCTCACAACCCGGATAAGTGGCAGAAGGTGGATGGATGGCATTTTGATTTTGATAACCTACAGAGACTTTGCAAACAATTTTAAGAATGGTCTATAAAAAAAGTTCATTAATCATGTGTCAACTGCTGCAGTTCATCCTCAGCTTAAACACATTTGATATATAAAAGAAATGAACACGCTAACAAAAAGTGCTCCTGCGGGACTAATAATAATTTTACCCTCTAAGTAGCAAAAGGTTTACCTCTCACTGCAGGGCCAATTCACCCCCCAAGTTAAATTTAGCTGCACATATGGCACATATGTATTATTGTAGGGTCTTTAACTTACAATATAAAATGCCTTGAGGCGACTGTTGTTGTGATTTGGTGCTATATAAATTAAATTGAATTGAATCGAATATGGCCCAGTTTAGCCTTTGGGAATTCCAGCTGAAAATAAAGTTAAGAAACTTGAAACTAAAAGGCAATTAGAGAACTACAAAACCCCGTGTTCCAGTCTCTGCCTCTGACTCTGTTCTAGTCAAGGTCATTGATTTTGTTTTTACCCCAAGGTCTAAGCAATCCTTCCGGGGTCTTACTCCAGTATACAAAAGAAAACCACCTTGAACATAAATTACATCTCAGAGAGGATGTAAACAATTTCTTATACACTGGCCCTACTGCAGTATTGTACCTGCTCCTGCGGGGGTGAACGAAACTCTTTGGTCTTTTTGGCAGTGACAGCAGCAGACATGTTGAGAGCCTGCATTAGCTCATTGTAGCGGAACTTCTGATTGTACTGGAGCTTGGAGACAAATCTGTCAGAGAAAGAAACAATGGACTCGATGCGGTGCTTCAGCTCGCAGTCACAGAAGTAGTGGAGCAGCTCACACATCTGAAAAGGGCAGAAATCTGTTTGAAAAACTCAAAGGTTTTCTGGTTCTTTGTGTCTATTGATTTTTTAAATTATTTCACTGTGTGAATCATTTTTTATTTGATGTCATAAGTCTACCTCAATCATACATGGATTATGTATGGCTGTTTATTAAATTTTAAAGTTTACACCAAGTTTTTGTCATTGATAGAACATTAGTATTCAGCCACTGCCTTCTTTTCTACTCATGAATTCACCTCTCAGCAGGAGATAAATCATAAAAACTCAAAACTGCTGACAAATGAGGAATTAGTGTACCTAATCTCATGAAGGCAAAATTAAAATTTAATTAAAACCTTGGCAGATAAATTGATGGACTTCATTTAATGCAACTATTTTCAATCTTCAGTCTATCACTGAGATTAAAACGTATACGTGATCATTTTCATCACCTGGCGTTTGACAGACTCAGGCAGCGACTTCTCCAGCAGGCCTTTAACATGCGGTTTGCTCTCCTTGGTCTCCTCCTCCCCTGCTTCTACAGCCTTCTCCTCATTCTTGCTCACCTCCTCCTTCTCCCCTGACATAGCCACCTCATCCCCCTTAACTTCCTCGCCCTCTTTGGTCTCTCCAAACACATTGGGGTCAATCAGGAGGAGAATCAGCCTCACTTCATCGCTGGTCAGGACTCCCATAATTAACAGCGTTCCGATTAGTTTCAAAATAGGAACAAACTGGTACTCAACACTCCCGCCTACTGGGTCTCGGATGTGGGTCCCTCCACCCTGCACTGCCTCGGTTAGCATGCTGATGGCTTTCTCCTTTAGGATGCCCAATGGGATCTGGGGGCTGTAGAGGTACTGCTGGCGTTTGGTGTTGATTATGCCCACAGGGGAGAAGTTGACCCGAGGTTTAAGGGAGGTGCTCAGGCCCACACCAGGGAGCGAATGTCGCTTGGAGTCATCCGGGAACAGCTTGATGGAGCGCGTCTCATCTGTCACAGGGATAATGAACTCGTTGTTCATCATTAGGCGGGCCTCCTTTGCTGTTTCAAGATGGATGCTGGCAATAAGAGAATTAGTTCAATCATTGCATGAGTCTAAGGACAGAAGATTTCTGAAACCAAACCTTGAGCCACAAAGGCGTTAACATCCTCTACTTAAAAATTTATTTTCAGCAATATAGAAGGCACACATTGTATGAGTTTGCTACTTATATAACATTACATTATGTGAAGAAAAGACGGATTCAACACTGGGATGTGAGATCAGAGGGATTATTAAGATTTATAGCACAAATTTGTTCAATGATCTCATGTAATGCTGCATCACTTTAACAGTTAATGTTGTTGCAGATGACACTGTCAAATCATAATTCTATCATAGATCATCATTAGATGATCTGATGAGTAAAAACATGCCGGCCTTCTTCTTGTTTTGACACATGACAGTTGAGGTTGTTCTTTCAGTAAGATAAATTAAAAAACTGAATCATAAAACATTTTGTCATTATGTTATATTAAAAGCAAGTAAAAGGCAACACAACCAACACACCTGATAAGGACATTGTAGAAGCCCTCTCTCAGCATGCCAGAGAGGTACTGGTTGTCAATAGTGTAGAGAAGCTGTGATTGGTCCAAATGGCTGCAGAGGGCGTGAGCAACACGAGTGTTTCCCAGTGCACAAAGGGCACAATACAGCTTCAGCGTGTGGTAGTGAAATTTCCTTAAGTCTTCATGCTCAGATAACTCCATTATGTCCAAACACCTACAAGAAAGACAGCATCAGAACAAGATATTGGAGATCAAAGAAGTAATTTACATTCTTGTAGTATGTGATTGCTTTTCACAGTTTCAAAGTCACAACATGATACACACCATTTCTCTTTGCATTAATTTACTGAAAAATGTCAATCTTCTTCTAATTACCTCCTTTTTATCTATAAACACTAAACAAAATTTTGACCCAAGGCCTGTTTACTCATAATTAAAAATTACTATTCACTATGTATTCTGATATAACAATACACAAGTACGCATACTATGGAACAAGAGTTTATCTATGGGCCCTACTCCAAAGGAACAAACTGCATTAAAAACCTCTTAGTATCTCAATCACACCATTACATTCTGCAATTAACATGAAAATTGTAGCACTGTGCATGGAATATACAGCTGAAATGTCTATAAGATGTCACATTATGTGTGGTTTGTAGCCTTAATGTTGCTAGTGTATTTACAAGAGTCTCTTAGGGTCAAAAGGCACTTTTGGACTGCAGGAAATAGCAATAATTGTAGTTCCTAGAACTATTTTTTTTAAGAGCATTACACCTGATTGGTCCATGTAAATTAATTGGACAGACACAGTGCAAATGCAGCACCAGCAATAGCAATTTAAAAAAAGTGTGAACATTTGTAAAACAGTAGTATAAACTACATCTCTTAACATTAAGCTTAAAAAAATTGAACAAAACACAGAAAAATGAACCAGCAGTCCAGGCTTAATTAAGTCTATGCGCAAAGGAGAAAATTCAGTGTAATTATGATTCATCTGGGCAAAATATAAAATTTTTTGTTAGCAATTCACTTCAACTTGTTTCTAGGTACCCATAACAATGCAGAGAAAGAGTGTACCTCACCACTAAGTCCTTGGCCCAGGTAGTCCCTAGGACTGTTTGATCTGAAAGCAGCCAAGCTGTCTTAAATGTGGTTGGTTAGCCCAATTCACAGTAAAGAATGAATGAGAAAAGTCAGTACAGTTACTTAATCAGCTGGCTACTGGCTACATGCACTGAGAAAGTGGTCTGCCTATAGAAGCTACTGTAAACTTAACAGTTACAATGTGAAAAAAGACTGAAAGGACTACGTCCCCCACCGACAACTAAAGTGGACACAATATAACATTGTGTCAGTGAAACAGTCATATACCATATGTGTTTTTATGGTTTAACAAGTATTATAATTATACCTGTTCTCTTCAGGTATGTGTACAGCCATCATCTGCAGAGACTCCAGACACTGGACCACCCAGCCATGCCTTTCACTAACCCGAGCCGTCTCCACATTGAGAAAGGTATTTGGCATCCGGCTCCACAGCACAGCCACAATGGTCTGCACATCCAACCGTGGCGGACATTGTGGCACCGGGTTCCTGTGCTCGCTCTTGAATATGGCTGATGAGAGTGGCATGGCATCCTGGGATTAGAATGAGAACAAGGAGGAAAACCATATTAAAGAGGAAATTTGATTAAATGAAAACCATATTAACATCTGGGTACATCACATCCTTTTAGTCTGGAATTTCCATGTTGATGAGATAAGTTATTTTAATATATAGTGCTTTCAGTGACATTAGAGGACACTCAGAGATACTTGAGCAAAAGAAAGAAGAGATTAACTTACCCCAAAAAGTTGAATCTGTTCATCTGGACGTGGCGTTTTTTAGTGGGAGAAATGTTTCATTACCAACTGGTAACTTCTTCAGTCTCAGCTGACTGCAGACTTCCCCAGCCTTATAAACAGTACATTGCATAATGACAGAAACCAGCACCATTGACTAACAATGGGCCATTTGGTCAGTTTCATGATCATTAGTATGCAA
>VUQS01045269.1:0-20251 GCA_015108495.1 Heterochromis multidens
GCTGTTTGTGCCAGAGTGACCAACACAACCACATTGGCTGACTTGCAAAAAATGCTGGTTGAAGAATGAGATGCCATCCCACAGCAGTGTGTGACCAAGCTGGTGACCAGCATGAGGAGGAGGTGCCAGCCTGTTGTTGCTGTGTATGGTTCTTCCACATGCAACTGAGGCTCCTGTTTGTTAAATGAATAAATTTATAAGATTTATAAGGTTGGGAAAACCTGCAGTCAGCTGAGACTGAAGAAGTTACTTGGATAAGTGACGAAACGTTTCTCCCACTGAAAACGCTATGTCCAGATGAACAGATTCAGCTTTCTGGGATTTCCTTACCTGGATTATTGAGCATGCATCAAGAAATTGTTAAATTGCTAATATGTCTTGTTTCTTCAGACTTCAATCATCCAATCCAATAAACGACATCAAACAAGAGTCAATAGCAGAATAAGCTGTTTGGCATTGGCAGATAAGTTTTTCATGGGTGCAACCCACATACTCAACTCAGCTGCTCAACCCACAAATGTATTTTCCTTACAAATGTGGCACCATTTAAGGTTTCTCATTTTAGAGATATTGCGCAAATGTAAGAAAGCAGTCCTACATATTTGTTTAATATGCACATTGAAGGAAATATCCTGGTCAAAACGACTCCAACATTCCTCACAGTGGAGGCCAAGGTAATGCCATCCACAGTAAGTATCTGGTTATACACAAAGTTTTTAAAGTTTTTAGGGTCGAGTACAATAACCTCAGTTTTATCTGAATTTAGAAGCAGGAAATTTGAGGTCATCCACATGTTTATGTCTTTAAAACATTCCTACAGTTTAACTGAGCTACCAAACAATATGTAAGTAATTAAAAGCATTACTTAAATATGAAAGAGATATACACATCAAAAATACAATAATTATGAGCCATTAATATTATGTATATGATAGTGAAAAGTGTCATTCCACATAATGAGTACATTTACTTTAGGTACTTTAAATATATTTTGATTATGCAACCTGTGCACTATTAAGATACTTAAGTAGGATTATAACTTTTACTTAAATAAAAAGCCTAAATACTTTTTTCCACCTTGTGAAATAATGCAAAACACATATCTGCAATAAGACACAGGGCTGCACATGAGCCTTAAAATCACGTTTTCCAGGCCAATTTACTGCACTAATTTTATTTCCATTTAAATATTCTGATTTCCTGTGGGCCCCCTTGCTGTGTTCTTGGTCTCCCCTGGCCACTCCATTAAAGAAATCCTGGAAACACCCCTGTGGCTGATGGATTCAAATCCAGGACCTTCTTGCAATGGTTCTAACCACTGCACCAACATACCGCTGGTGGTTTACATCGTTTACAAACCAACTATCAATCAGTTAATAAGCATTAAACAATGAACAAGCAATCATCATTTTATTTTTTGTTAACTACTTTTTGAACAATATTTGAATTAACTGTAAACTATCAATGTACCATTTGTTAATGATGGTTATTATGTATAAAGTGTTACTACACAGTTCTCTGACAGAAATGGCTTCAAGTTTTCCCCATCAGTTTTCTAAGTTTTTCTCAGTCCTTGAAAATGTGTTGAAGGTAGGTTGAATGAGTCACTTACCTCCATAAGAGACTGCACTGTAAGAAGGGATGGGGATCTGGGAATCACACCCTGTTGAGATGGCTTGTCAGTCAGTCTGCTCCTCCACATTAAAAGTGTAAAGACATACTGACTCAACCATCCCTGAGTGCCCTGGCTGGCTGGCTTTTAGACAGAGAGAGCCTTGATCCTAATTATAATGGGAAGACAAAGTCTCCCCAGCGGGCAAGCAAAGAGAAATATAGTGGGATCACTGAAATGATGAATCGTGACTTTTACTTCTGCACCTATATTTCAGTTCATTATTTTATTACTCGCTGCGCTCTCTCCACATTCAGTCATTTGGTAGTAAAATGATAAATTGTGTTTGTTTAACAATACCAACTCAAAGTTTTTTCAGGGTGGAGGACAAAATATGTTTTGTTTGACGATAACACTGGAACTTTTGAACCACAATCATGACAGATAATTTCAATTGTGAATACATTAAAGAGAAAGTTTTTTTTTTTTTTTTTTAAATTTGTAATGACCAACCAGGTTAACCACATTTTATTACTGTCAAATTTCACATTTGTTCTTTAGGAAGATACAACACAAAAACAAAACCCCCCAAAATATTACTTTATTACTTTAGGACTAATATGTACAGGATAGTTAGACATTTTGGTAAATACATGGAAATACGTAACACTTACATGTATAAGTGTTGAGTAGTCAGAGGAAGGAAGTAGTAAACTTAGCTTAAAAATGAAAATATGACAATTTTTATAGTTACAGGTGGTAACTAATCCTTTCTGCTGGTTTCACCGACTTTCTGAGTCTTGTCTTCACTATGACAGTACCAGGTAAGCAGCAGAGAAGTTTTGGGTGGCTGAATAAACCACTGTTCATGAAACAGCAACAGAACCTTGCAAATAGCGATCTTAATATCTCTTGTTTGAACAAACCAGAAACAGGCTTTAGATGTGCTGACTAGCTTTTCCTTTGATCTTCCCATCTCACTCACTACAAGAAAGCAGAATAGCAAAATCTGTATTTGTGAAATCTGATTTATTTTAATCAGTACTCATTTTGATGATTTTTCCCCCCAAAAACATAAAATGCAGTAACATACTTGCTGACTTCTAAGACCTTCAACACAGGTTTTTCAAATAAAATGAAATAAACTCTCTTTTACAACCATGGAAATCTTATCTTAATCAGGTGTTGCAAATGCAAAATAATGATGCAAAACAATGATCCATTCATTATAGAAATCCCACCCTTCATCACAACTCTATTACCTGTTAAGGACCACCAGGGTGATTTTTTTAGTTTTGTTTTTTATAACTCTCTGTCACAAACTGGCTCATGGCATGTGACACAAGAGATTTACTTAAATGAAAGATAAAATAAAAATAAAAATATACTAAACAAAACACAAACACCAAAAAAAGGGTTCATGCTAAGTAGAATAGAAGAGCACTGAGCAAATCATCTCAGCCAGTTTTTACAGCCTGAAAGGCCCAAATGAGCTGCTTCAGCTGACGACCCTCCCATGTCAGCCAGGAGAAATCGCCCAGGAATGCTTCCAGTAAAGTAGGAGAGACTTTTATTTTATGATTTAAACTGGCACTGGATTCAGATATTTTTACTAATTCTAGTCTTGTAACATTTTGTTTTTGTGGTGTTGGTGCCTTTTAAAAAGTTTTTACTGGAATGGTTTGAAAAATCTAATTGGATGAATGTTTTGTTATTAATTGTACTAACAGACCATGCAAGAAGTCTATGCTCCAGTTCCGGTGAGTGAAATTCTTGTATTTTATTTGTTTGTTACTTAGACGTTATTAGCAGGTTTTTATTTTAGAACAATAAAACAATACAGTCTATAGATGGGGCTTGCTAACCAAGTTTGTTAGCATTAGCAGATAGTTTAACTCCACTCTCTTATCCAAATATGGACACAACCCAGTGGCAGATTGTGAAATTGGCACTACAAACTTTTTTTCTTTTTCCTCACAGTGAATTTCCCAAAATTATTTTCATTTCCCTTAACATGACTTGTCATCAGTTCACTGTCATATCTAGTGATTTATGTCCATACACACAAAATGAATATTTTATACTTTCAAAAAGCAAAGAAAGGCTGCATTTGGAGGTTTGAAGGCTTGTTAGGGAAGTCAATAATTTTGTTGCTCACGCCAGAGCCCCAAGTTCGAGTCACAAATACAACTGTTGCCACAGTTTTTAAAGTTACCAGTACATGCCCATGCTACATATTGTTTGGTCTGTTTGTGCTGTTGGCAAGCTGATATACTTAATCATATTGAGAAAAGTAAAAATAAATAGGGGTGATAGATGTTGTTTATATAATAAAAAAATGGGTCATTTTAGCCCATTGCTAGATGGCAATGTGATGGTATCTAATATATCATGCTTAATTCAGCTTTTGTGGATATAAATGAGACATCATTGTCGTGAAATTATAATGGTAAGATGCTTTTATAAAATGTTATAGGTGCTAAAAAAAGGGTCATTTTAGCCAGATGCTTGGTGGTTGCTAGGCAACACGATGACATCAGGATATCTGATATAGATAAGAACCTTAAGGGGTCTAAGATGCATCTGTGTGCTAAGTGTGCGCCTCCTTGACCAGCTCCTGATGGAGACAGAGATTTCAGCCTATTACAGTGAAATGTTTTTTCGGTTGCCATGGTGATGCCAAATAGATTACTCAGTGATGCAAAAGAGCGTGACACTTCATGTCCATTAATGCAAAAAAATAAATAAAATGGTTTTCATTGTTTTTTTGTGACTATTTCATGTTTTGTTATGAGGCTGTTACTATCAAAATACTAATGCTGAGCCTTCAAAACAGGGCTTCACAGATCAGTGGGTGATATCACAAATGTCAACTTTTATCTAAGAAATATTTGGTATCCAGGATAAGAGGTTTGAACGCTTGTGTTTATAGAACATTTTTAAGTTTATTCTCCCACAGAGTTTTTACCCCCCTTCTATGTTTGCTCCTCCTTTCTGATTAGAAAACACAGTGAGGTCCTTTATTGTCTCTCACAGAAGAAGAAGAAGAAGAAGAAAAAAGAGGCCTAGCTCTAATCCAGGCCTGGAAGAAACGCAAAAAGAAGATGCCAGACCAGAGTTCCTGCTTTAGAAAGGGGGCTCTGAAAAAATAAGGTGAGACCTATTCCTAAAATAAATAAACAAAGATATAAATACAATTTTAAAAATGTCCCATTTACTGTTAAATGTGTAATTTTACCAGTAATGATCAGTTTTTACTTTATGATTTTCTGATTAATTTATTAAGAGGTGATGTTATAAAATGCAGCACAAATGAAAAATGATGAGCAGTTAGAAATGGGGTAAAGTTGAAGATGGATGTTTGATCAGTTAGAAAATAAGTACAATGAAAGAATAAAGGAATAATCAATAAAAAACTGGGGAATAGAAGACTTGACTACAGATATGTGATGTGAAAGTAGGAAAAAAAAATCAATGAAACTCTTCTGATTCTGGACTCTCATCTTAAATGTGATAGTATAGTTCTCCTGTGGATTGTAGTATTTTAGTGATTGCCTGTGCCTATGACAGATGAGTTGAATTGTTGGATTCTTACAGGTTCGATCATTGTCACACTCTAAAAGGCTTTCATTTAGAAAGATTTTTCCTGGCCAAATCCTGGCTGGATCCAAGTAAAGTAAGTAATTATTTGGTGAGAGTCATTCAGTGCAGCTTAACACAGTGGTGAAAAATGGTTTAAAAAGGTATGATTGTTGAAACAGAAGATTAGAAGAAAAATGTTGAGTGTGAATGAAGCGAGAGCAGAGATGAGAGCACAGGCAAGGCAGAAGAAGGGCTGCAGCAAGAAGAAAGGAAGAAAGCTGTAATAGAAATGAAAGGGCACTCCTGCTGTTGATAATTGGAGCAGTGATGTGCCAACACAGTCTGAGAGGTTTTCCACCTGAGGGTACTCTACCGCAGGGGCTCAGACAGTGAAACCACATTACAGCTCTTCTGTGTGCACCAGACAGTCTCCTCCAATAGCTGGAGCTCAAAAAGGAGGAGACTTTTTCTGCTCTTTTCTGTCCATTTTCTGCAAAACACATTTACCTGTAATCCAGTGTAGAGATTTTTTGGCCAACATTGAGTCTGAGATATCATCATTGCTACCAAAAGAACTTTTTCACTGCAAATATCTAGGTTGTTATAGCTGGAAAACCGCAGGTGTTACTGATAATGTTCAAATGACTAAATTCCTTTTAAGACAGCTAAATATAATTTGACATTCCATATTCTGCAGTGTCCATTTGTGTTTTATTTGTTCACTTAGTAGTTTTCTTCCCTCTTCTGCAGCATACCATCTTTTACTTTGAAAATGGCTTGCTCATCTCTCAGCTCTAAATTCATTTAATTTGGGATTTAGCATTAAAGCTGGAGTGTGGGACTTTTACAAATAAATAAAAGTCTTTTACACACAAGCTCATATTGATTAAGCCTACTGGCGACAGCTAAATCTCTCTGTACTTTGCATTACAGTGTAGTTTTAAATCTGGTGTTTGCAATGGAGAACACTACCGTAACAAGGAGCAAGCATCCAAGAAAAGGTTCTGATCCTTCAATAAAAAAGAAACAGAAAAAAAGGGTTATAGCCTAAATAAGAAAACAATCGATAATGAAAGCAAATGTGTCAAATAGGTCACAAGCATGCACTCACAGTGCTTCTCTAAGTGCTATAAGAGGGAGACAAAATGTGTTTTTAATTGAATGCATTGTCAAAGTTATTGCAGAATAGGTCATGACGTGTTTTAACCACTAAGCATTTCTGTGACCCCAAAGTCAATCCGGACAGTGTTGCTACAAAAACAGTCAATCACACAATGTGAGATGCGCATTTATAAAAGCATTACAATGTAAAAAAAAGTTGTTCATTGACTGATTTGTTGTGTGTTACCCTCAGCAGGTTGTGTTACCAAGTCTTCTTATCACCATTATGACTCACTGTCAATTCTAGTGAATAATTTTCTAAAGTCACTGTCACCAGTAATGTTATATGTGATGACAGAAAATGTTCAGAACATAGCACACAAGTGGGTAAGAAATGACATCTGTATAATTAACTTATTGTTGTTCATTTGTGGGAGGCACAAATGGTGACATCATTATGTAACTCCACAATGTTCTATAGGAGTCACAAAATAATTGATAGTATGTACTATTCAGGCACATTTTGACAGCTTTATTTACAGAATTTTTTTATGTTGCATAATCTAATTATCTGGCATGTGCTTATTGAATGCTGCTACATGTAATTAAATTGTTAAAGTATTGAAAGGTTACTACTTTAGGTGTTTGAGACCAAAGTTGAGGCAAAAGTAAAGACAGATTTTAGTTTTTATTGCTTTTTATGCAAATGCTGTATAGATACGCAAATTCAGACATCCAGTAGTTACATAAAAATATTAGCACAGGTAACAATGTTGCCATGATGATTACTCAGGTGAGTACAATGTTATCTTCATAACTGGAGCAACTGATACCCCCGCTAAAAATACTAACTCTAGTTCCTGAACCACTGGTTTCCTTTAAAAACTACATAATAATAACTGAATAACTGATTGTGTATAATAAAGAAAAATATTGTGACAGGAATTTATCAGTTTCGAGAATCAAACCAGCTTGCAGTTTATGAAACTGGTGGTTTCTATATATTTGTTTTTTCCCATTTCAGAGTTTGCTTATTGGTAACAATGCAGCACTTTGTGCTATGTGTTGTTTTTGCTGATGATGTATATTCAGAGAAATGGGTTACAAAAAATAAACAATAAGACAAAGGATCTGTGTTTATACATCTGATATGAATCTATGAAAAAATGCTATACTAGTTTTTCACACTGGCTTGCATCTCCCCTAGAATTTCACTTGGTGAGGTACACAGAAAGAAAACAAAACTAAAAAAAAAAACAATACAGGATAATATATTTTCCAGTATCAAAGTATTTCATGCTCGTTCTGTGTAACCCAAAGGTAATATAAGTATTGGTATAATTTCTATACATGCCGGTGTCACACTCACTTGTCCTCTTGTGCAACATCTGTTCCTCGGGGCATTTTTTAGAGTTGTTTATCACAGTTGGTCCTTTCATTTTGCTTCTGATCCAATGTTCAAGAGGTGTCGAAGGACCCAGGGCTACATGTCCCAAATTCTCTTGGAATTACCTTTTTCCAAAACATCTATTTTCATTGGTTTGGTCCCAGCTGTGGCTGAAAGCTTTGCCATTAGTTATAATTCCTTAAGATCCTCTTTGAAAGTAATAGTTTTACGTTCATAACAACTTTTTTTTATTAGATGGCTAATAAAAATAGTTGTAGATGGCTTTTCTGACCTTGTTTGGTTGAAAAAAAATCATTCTCCAATACAGGCAGGAAAAGTTTAAGGCTGGTTCAAACCTTTTGCTTTGGTGTTTGTTTCTCATTCTCATAAGGATCATGGATCTGAACTAAAATGTCGGTACTTTGATATTGCCCATGTGTGCAACAGACTGCATGCCATTTTATTTTTTTCTCTAAATTTAACAGGTTTTTATTCTTTTATGCACAGTCTCTGAAAATGGATTATTTTTATTTGTTCTTGGAGCTTACATTGGTGTAACCATCTTGAAAACAGGCATGCGCATCATGCTCATATTCATTTATATGACAGTTTAAATTTCTATTTATAATCTATTTTCAGAAATTACTAAACTGATCAGCCACAACAGGGTGAAGTGAATAGTCTTGATAATTCATTGTTCTGCTGACCTTATAACCTGGCATTCGTGTGTATGTTACTTTGACATGTACCACCACCTAAACATTAGGTTGGAGACCAAGCACAACTGTATCATCCTATACCCCAGAAGGACAATGCATCCTGCCACAGTGCAAAAATTCTAAAAAAATATAACTAAGGGAAGGCCTAAGGAACACGTCAAAGAGTTAAAGGCATCAACCTGGCCTCCAAACTCCAGAGATCCTGATCCAGTTGAGCATCTGCGATGTAGTTGGGGAACCCTGATCCATAAGGTCCCAACTCTGGGACTCACAGGACCAAATAAAATACAAAACTAAAAATTAACATGTGGGGTAATGGTATGTAAAAACAGGTTTCATAATGTTATACGTATAACATACGTATACGTTATATGTTATACTTATGGTATACTTATGGACTAGTATAGCACTTTATACAGCCTATCACACATTTGTATTATTTGCCATGCAGCATTTGATAATGATAACGTTATACGGCACCACCACATGCTGCAAAACAAAGATGTTAGAGATTACATCTGTTTTGGTGCTTTTGTTGGGTGCATGCATACTAATCAAATTATGTTTACTACAGTTTCAGTTTGAACAAAACAAAATGCACAAACACACTAACTCACACACTCCGGAATAATTTAAATTGTGTGCATAAACAATCAACCCCAAATTACCCCTAACACCCTGCTCTGACAGATGGGGTAGTGATCAGTGTCTTGATAAATGCCAGGCCAAACACTAAAGGCCATTAGCAGCTGCTATTAGGTCTGCTTGCTAAAAATTACTATATATTTTTCCCACCAAGAAAAATAGACAGCATATTCAAGACAGCATATTATGGCTGCATGGTTATATATGGGTTTTATGGTGTATAATTTTGCTTTGAGGAGAACACTACACAGTTCTCACAGAAACAGTTGAAAAAAACCAAGCAAAATGATAGAATACCAAGAGATGAGCAAATCTCAATCCATTTTCACTGAAAGGTAGCGAGACGACAAGGTTTCAACAGACTGGTGAAATTGCTCATGATTTAATCTTTTTCATTCTATTTCAAAAAGACACCATACCCCCTCCCTTCCTTGTGCTACTCATTCAGCTTTGTGCTTTGCTGAGCAATTCACTGACCCTTATTTTTGTGTCCCTGTAATACCTCATTAATAGCCCTTTTGGTACAAATTAAGTCAGAATTGAAAAAAGAGACTCTTTTAGGGTTTCTCAAAAGAGGATTTTGAGGATAAGCAGCCTACCACTGTCACTTTACTTCATGTCATTGCCAAAAGAGAAACAGAGTGGTGAAATGGTGCACACTAATAAGTTTGAAACTGTCTAAAGGGCTGATCCATCCAAGAATCACTGACATTAAGATCACATTGGGGGATATAATGTAATTTACCTGCCTCATCAGCTAATGCAGCACAAATCCATTTTTGCTCAAACAGGAAGAGCCACATACATTACCTTGATGACTATGCAGAGTCAAGAGGGGAAAACTAATGAGACTAAATGTAATTACTGTCCACCTCTGATTTGAAAACAAAATAAACTCTCCTGCACTCCCATTTGAGAATAAACCTTCTTTACGTTAGCACTCACCACTACAATGGGCTTTCTTGTCATTATTTAGACAGGTGTTCACACTCTTCATTAGGATTCCCATTAGCTGATGGCTGAGCCACCATACTCTCCCTGACATCCATGAACTGATTAAAAGCAGAGAATTACAGGAGGTGTCGAGCTATTGCCATTCTAACAATATCTCACAGAAACTTTCCACTCAGTTTGGTGAAGTGCTGCGTCAGAAGAGATCTAAACCCAATAAGATAAATGCCCCCCAACCTCCTTCAACCCCCGTCAACCCAATTCCCTGGAAAATAATGTATAATACTTCTTAGGTTCACTGAAAACAGGAAACACCTGTGTTGTCTCAATCTCTTTTCTCCCACACTCTCTCATCGTTCGTTTCCTTTCCATTCTCCTCATACGAGGTGACTTCCACACTTCTCAGGGATTATAATGTGCCATGGAGGTTAAAGTGTAAGATGAGTGAGCTCTGATTTTTACTCTGTCTTCCTCCCTCTGCCTCTTTCTTTGCCACATTAAAGGATCTAAACCCTTGGTAAAATTAGGCATCTAATATAGGTGAGTAGCTCCGAGTTGCCTCGTGCAATGTGTGCAAAGTGAGATGAAAAATTTAAAGACATGAAAGTTGTTAAGTGAGGAGATTAAGATCCTGAAGGAACTAACATGTTAAACCTTTTTTCAGTCTCAGACAAACCAGACAACAGTCTAATTTCCAGGGAGACAAGTTTAGCCTCTAGCTTTTCACTGAGAATGTTGATACCAAATATATTTTATTTATTATCATTTTTATTTATTTATGTTATACCCCATTTAATGTATTGAGGAGGAGAAAGTGGAGTCGTTGATCGCGTGGGGGTATGAATAATTAACAGGAAATAAACAAATAAAATAACAAAATACGGTAAATAATCTTATCGTATCCAACAGCTGCGTTGATACCCCCACACCCCCACACCCTTGCCTGGTAAAGAAAAACCCCTGTCCATGCAGTTAAGCTGCTTATAAATATTTGTAATTAAAATCGGAGAGGGAAAGCAGGGAGAGTGGCATCTTTATCACTGGAGACACTGCTGCTGCAGGTGTCTTTGATGCCCAGAAAGGCGTTTTGATCTGACAGTGCAGGAGCGCAGAGACTCCAATCGGCTTGTCCCACTCAGCAGCTCCCTCCCTTCTCTTACCTCACCCCTCCACCCCCCGCACTCTCACATGTTCAAGAGTTCATTACGCATTTGTTTTGCATTTTCATCTATTTCTACCACAACTTTGAAATCTCCTCAGCCCAAACCGTTAAATTATTCATCAACACTATTTTAGGGATGGACAAAACTTTGGGATCTTGCAGAGATGTGCACAATATTGTGTCCAGCTTTATGTAATCACACTCATCTCAAAATATAAGACATCATGAATTTTAATATTCGCACTTCTAGATATTATGATAACAATTGATTAAGTGACAATATAGAATGTAATGGATTACTTGTAGTTACAAACTGACAGGCATACTTATTACCCCATTGGCCCTATGGAGCTTTTCAGCCTTTTTCTGCTCATTGTTTTGTCTTTCACTCTTTTGTTTTCCACATTTTTTAGACACAGCTGCCAGGTGTTTCTGGTGAAAAAGTTCTAAAAACCTTCAGCATGTTACCTGCCTAGCATCAAATTACTGACAGACAGAAGTCACTCCCAGCTGGTGAACATATTAGAGTGTTGAGCAGCTGAAGAACTTGAGATTTCCCTAAGGAGTTGGTGGAAAGTGAAGATGAAATATGACTCCAAATTAATGCTACTTTTTGATAACTTTCAACAACTTTATAATGTTATAATGATAATGTTATAAATACACCTCTTTCCAATGCCCCCAAGTTATCAAGTAAAGTTAAGAAATTATTGCTGCCTAAATTTTGATCAGGGAATGGGCTGTGAAAATAAAATATTCCATACACATACCAGTGATGTTCCACCGGGACAAGCAAGGCAAGCTATGAAGTCTAAACTTAGACCTCAATTAAAATATACCAAAGTGAAAGCATCCTCTGTTCTTTGATCTTAAACAGTGTTTTGTCATAGAGCTTCTCTCCTGTTTGCATTAATCCTTTAAATTACTGCCGTCTTGTAGCCACAGTTGGTTGTTGCCTCTGGAAGCAGGCTTAACTCTGCTTGACTAGGATCCTATCTGTACAGGGCCAGAGTTGTGATGGGTGTGTCTGTGTCCTGTTAACAAAGGCTGGAGGTCGGCAAACTGGGTTTTTGTGCATTGTGGGAAACTGATGGAAGACCAGCATGCTAGACAAGCTATTGCTGGCTCTGCTTTCACTGCTCTGAGATCAGTTACAATATGCATTAGCAAGTAAATGAGCTTCTGTGCTTTATAATCCTATCAACAGATAGGTTTTCGCTTACTAACCAATTTGGCCAACATGTGTGATGTAGAGGAACTAGAGTGCAGTGTGAATTTTTTTTAAAAATATCTCCTTTAAGATGTTAGCAAAGAAAGCCTGGATGATGGAGAGGGGAACTCCTGCCATGTCTGGTTTAATAAAACAGGCAAGTTAAACAGGTGGTGTAGGCTCCAGCAGCACTTTCAGAGTAGCACCTATGAGAAATCACTTGGCTAATTGAATGCACAAAGATTAATCAGCTGTTTTGCTAATATACCACCTTCATGTTTCATGAATATTTTTAATACTGGACATTGACAGCTAATCATGTCATACAATGCTGAAGCCTATGTATATTGAAATATATTTAATATACTTTTTAAAATCAAGATGTAGGCCTGTGTTTCTGAGCTCATTAAAAGCAATTTTTTTTAGCAATATGTGAGAGATATACGATAATTTGTGTACAATTTACCAGCAATACAGTTTAATTCAGTTAAATTCAATTGCAGGGTTATTTATATAGCACTAAATAACAACAACATTTGCCTCAAGGTGCTTTATACTGTAAGGTAAAGGCAGTGATAATAGTTATTGTGGTGCTCCTCGCAACAGTGTGGGTCCCAGAAAGCTGAATCTGTTCATCTGGACGTAGCATTTTCTGTGGGAAAAACATTTGTCACTTATCCAAGTGACTTCTTCAGTCTCTGAAGAAGTCACTACATCCAGATGAACAGATTCAGCTTTCTGGGATTTCCTTACCTGGATTATTGAGCATGTATCAACAGGGTGGGCGTTACAATAGAAGGAAAAAAAAGGTAAAAGATAGGAGTTGGTAAGTGATACTTACTCTTTGTTAATCCAAAGGTTTTTTTTTGTTTTTTTTGTTTATAGACTTTATTTATTTATGGAATATAGATAATAATAATAATAATAATAGGCAATAATTTCGAGAGATTATACCACAACAGCAAAAAGCAAAGCTTTAGTGTTACTAGTTTGTTTACAAAGTGGGAATGAGTGAGACAGAGAAGACATAAATAAAAATGTCTCGGAGTACTTGGCTCTACTACCAGAATCTCACCTGCAACAATAATTTTTTGGCATCAGAGAGCCATGCCTTAACCAAACCAACCACTCCTATGTTTAGACATAATAGTAGAGTTGAGCTCCTGTTTATGTCTTTCGCTTGACTGGATATTTTTTCCTTGATGTGGCCAAATACGTCCCATTTTTGCACGGTTAGAAAAGCATGCTCCAGTGCAGATTGTAAGGTTCACTTTAAATGGATTTATAGCCAATACTACAAATATATGCTGTGCATTCAACCACGTGTTCATCAGTGATCAAAAAACCTTGATGCGGATAAGATGACTGGATACATGTAATTTTGCCAGCATAAAAACATTATGCCTGTAGGCATAGTGCACATTTGAAACACTGCTGTCAATGGGAAAGCCTTGCTGCTTGTCAACCATGATTAATGTGTAGTCTCTCAAAAACAGCAAAATACATCAGAGCAACTTTCATGAGAAAGGTTACAGAAAGCACAATTCCAGTGAATGAGGACCTTGCTGAATTTCATACAGTTTTTCCCCATCTGTCCCCAATCATCCCAGATGCTTCACTTCACAAGAATTATGAGACCTTTCTTTTATAAAGAAATTGCTTTAACAGCAACCTTCTACCACTCCTTGGGCTTCTTAGCAGCCATCCAGAGTGCATGGATCTGTGTGTGTCAGCTATACAAGTGCTGACACAACTAAATACAGTGCCACTCCTCCTGGATGTAACACAAGGTGACCACATGTCCTGCTACACAATCCTTCTCTTCAAATTTGTTTGCATCATCCCTGCGCACCTCTTCATGTCATTTCATGTTGAAGATTTTAGTGCAAGAAACAGTTTGCTCTTTTTTTTTTGCCTTATCTGATCAGGTTGTTATTAACTCCCGTTCAGCCAGCATCATTTGCCTGTGACATTGGTGTAATTAATATTGTGTCAGGGCGATGAGAAAGTTTCCCAGTGCCAAAGGAAATGGTGACTCCAGAATAAAGAAAATGGAAGATGAAAATCAGGATCTATTATGATTGGGAACATTAGCAGAACAGCACAGAGCTGCCATCTTTCTATGAAGTGACCTTTCATGAAAAATGTGGTTACTGTCTATCACTGACCCTCATCTTTCTTTGTTTCTTCCACTCCCCTCCTACCACTTTATTTCTGCTTTTTATCAGGATGAGAGGTCTTTTTTTTCACTGAAGCGTAAATTTGGTGGTGCAGTATTGGTGAACAACTTGGGGGTTTGAAGAAAAATGATTGAAAGACATTTGACTGGAAGAGACACAAAATCAAATAAAGACCTGAGCTGACCACTAGCATAGGGAGTGAGCTGGGGCATTATGAAATGCACCATACAAACTAAAGGGCAGCAGTACAACAAGCAGAAAGATGCAATTGTATTGCTGTATGAAATTAAGTAAAGGATGCAGTCATGCGCAAGTTGCTGGATTAAAATAAAAAAAAATTTTCTTGGTCAGATTAAATGGCTTAAGTCTGTTCATGATTTGATTGTTAAAAAAAAATCAATTTCCAGTGGACAACATGGAATAAAATGAGAAGAGTCAGAGATATTCTTCTTCATTATCAAAACCTGGTGAAGACGTTATCGACAATGCATCTAAACTATTAAAAGTTCAGTCAGAGATTTGAGTATATTATGCAACTAGTGGCAAATGTAGCCTTAAGCTCATTCCTTGAAGCAGAGTGGAGGACTTAGCTACAGAGGTTTGGTAAGCTCACTTTATCCTCAACTCAAAACCTCAGATTTTTACACTTGTCGTCTTTAGCCCTATCAGACATTGACTCTTATGACCTCACCTGATATAATCATAGACTTTATAAAAGATGGACATGGCTTCAGGGTCAGAAAAGCAAAGCCAGTGTGGAAATGCCTAAAATCTGCATTCCCTCTAGTGGCCAGTAGGGGGTGGTTGCAAATAGAAGTTTAGTAGTATAGACGTGTTTGAGAAAATGAACCTACTTATCTATGAAATTAAGTCTTATTCAATATAGAAGGTTTTTGTTAATTATGGACAACATAGGTGAGAAATCAGGGTATGTTTTAGGGTGTGGCTAATCTGTGATTGACAAGTCACTACCATATCATTGTGCAGTTTCTTAGTCAGTTTAAAAAAAGACAACAATAGCCAAAAAAGCCTTGTTTATAAGGCTCACAAATTGTTTGGTGTACTCTTATCATTTTGATGAACTTTCAGAAAACAGCTGTTTTTAGTAAAATGCATAAAATAACTCAGTTGTACATTAGTATACAGGACTTACAGTATGTTGAGCAACCAGAAATGTGACTCAAAGTTAATGCCCATATCAGTGTGTGTCTGCTGGATGTGTAAATATGCATCCCTTTTCTACCACATTTGCCAAAGAGTACTAGATTTATATGTTGAAAATAAGTCACGGTTGTAGAAATTGTAGGGGGAGCATGTCTAGCACAAGGTTATATTGCTATTAAGCTTTTACAAATGAACAAAGTATTTGTACATTTTGGACCCATTACTATGGGTTGTCATTGTTTGTGTGAAAAGTGTGCGTACATGTGGCCACTTGTGAGGGAACTCTTGGTTCTACTGCAGTGAAAGAGAGAGAGCAAGCCCACAAAGCAGGCCACAGGCAGCACCATCGATCGGTCTCGTCAAGGTTCAGGGATATAGATGAGTTACAAAACCACCATTAATTACAAATCACTTCTGCCATGAAAGTCGATTAGAGTGAAGAGCAGAAAAAAGTCTGTATCAAACAAAGAAAAGTGATAGGGCGTGCAGATTTCTCATCAATGGTGTCTTTGGCTTGGCAGGCCTGCTTACTTCGCCTTTCCTCTCCAGGTTTTGTTTCTGCAAGTCTTGTTTAATTAAAGCTGGTAGTTCCTCTGTGATGATTTGCCAAAAGTAAATAAAATTTCCATTTTCAATATGCATGTTCCACTGACATATCACTGAGCACATAATCAATACACCAAGACACATGATTTATTATAGCACATAATGGTGCAGATATTCAGCATGTGTTGAACTGTATGCTAATGTGCATAAAAGCAGTAGGGCAGTGATACAGTCATGAGCAGGTGTAGGGTTTACAATGATCCACAGGCAGGTTCACAGATGGTCCTTGTCACTGCCACTTGGGAGAGTCCCTGCTGTCTCAGACAAGTTGCAGTAGAGCTGTGCTTTGCATTAAAATTGCAAACATCACCCTCTTCACCCAAACACAATCTCTCCACTGCACTATTTCTTTCTTCAAGGAAAAATAAAGTGTTCTTTTACCTTAAACTCCACATAACCTCCACCTCATTTTCTCCAGGTGTTATCCACTCTTTGTTTCCTACTCTCACATCATCCTACCCCCTGTCTTTCAGCTCTGCACCTGCCTCTGATCCTCCAGTGTTTTTTAGTATTTCTGGAACGAGACCACTGTCTGTGATTAATGTTTGGTGTAGCTGTATATGTAAGCAATCGCAATTCATCCGTGAATTCTACTCTTCCTGGGTCTGACAGGCATGCCTGGGCTCATAGAGCTCGGCAGTGTCTTTTACTCCATAAAGCTGATTTCAAATACAGCCATTTCAGAAGAGATGTACTGCAGTGGCATGAAGCAAGCAGGCTAAACAGATCAACAGCTCTCACTCCCTCTCTCTCTCCCACTCGCTCACTCAGTCTCTGCCTTGCACTGTCTGAGCCTCTGCTTGCATTCCCTTTGTTTTATTGTGACAAGACACAGCAAGTCATGGCTTGAATACCAACATGATAATTTCTTGACAGTCCCCCTTTATTTGTCTGCTATCACCCTGATAAGATGATTTTCACTCTCTGGGTTTGTTTTGTCTTGGCAGAGATGGCCTGGAAGACTAAGCTCATCCTCTCTCGCTCATTTTGTCTTTCCATCAATTGCAGTTCTCCTATCTTCCAGACCACTCTGCACACACATTGCTTTGTGTATGAGAAAGAGTCCTAGTGCATAAGATGATTATAGGAAGATGCCACGCAGAGGAGAAATGTGTCCAGCCAAGCTCACACCAAAGAGAGAATTATGAAATAACGTTGTGAGAATGCTTGGATATGTTCATGTTTCTTCATCATTTAATAAAAGACAGTAAAAGTCTGATGTCCATTATTCTGAAATTTCCTGTTTCCTTTCCTATTAACACACCCCTGAGAGATATTTGGAGGATGTTTTGTTGTTTACTGCTGTCTAGTGTAATCACTTGCATGTAATATGAAATAATAATTAATATAACAGACAATCGGCTGTGGTCCGAAACTGAATGCAAAATTAACATGCTGGAAATTATTGGGTAGAAACTCAAAGATGACTCAGACAGAAATTAAAGTGGGTCAGGAAATGATTCTGTAGCTGCTCATTTCAAAATTATGGTCATGTTATGTTACCAAAGCCCTCCATGCTCTCCGCAATGTGTGGTGAGCTGAATAAAGGGCTATAACAGGTTAGTAGTAGCCTGAAATTTGGATAAATCTTGCTTGATAAGCCTGAACAATAGTCCATTAAATTATTGTGGGTCACAAAACAAAAGAGCTCACAGAGAAGTTTGAAAGCCACTCTAGTGGGCCGGATAGAAATCCAGAGCCCACCTGAAAGCAGTGCCAGACATATTACACATAGGGCTGCAGAATAGGATTTAGACTGGACATTTTGGCACACAAAGCAGCACTCAGAGCAAAGCCTATGTAGCCACAGAACAAGCTTTCCCCTTGTGTCTCCTTCCAGGTCTGGAACAGGAGTTAACTGTTCTCATGATAGTGTCAGGTGGCTAAATTGATCAGTATTAGAAGATCATTCCCTGTGACTCACCTCTTTGAGAAGGACAGAAAAAAAAAAACTGTACATGAAAATGTACTCTGTTTACATGACTTCTGACAAGGTAAAAGGACGCCCTTCGATTGCTTTTGCTCTGTCACAATGACAAAATCAATAGTGCTGTACTGCTCATATACTCATCAGCCTTCGTATTAAAGTATACAGACTTATTAACCCCCACCACTTCACTGCACACTTTATGCTCCTTGGTATTAGATCATTACAGGACTTCCAGTTCTTCTTCTTCTTTTGGCTACTCTCTTTAGAGATGGCCACAGTGGATCACCTGCCTCCATTTCACCCTATCCCTTGCATCCTCCTATGTCACACCAATGAAAGGAATAGTTGGTAGCCAAGGAGTAAACACAGCAGTGGCAGTTAAGAACATTTGATTTAATTTCATTAAAACAAGCCCAGGGCATTTAAAAAAAAAAGAAGCAAGAAAAAACTAAAACCAAGCTAGCAATCCAACCTTATGCACATGGGTGCAACAGTCTTAAAACAAATGCTCTAGAACCAACCATCACAGCAGTCAGTCTTTCACCGTTGTCTCACTGGGAAAGGCCTTTTACTGGGTCCAACTCCTCCACATCCGACAGCAGTTCCCCAAACAATTCCATGGCCAATCTCAGGTCTCCTTGGCATCCATCTGTACTGTCCATCTTATTGCTTCCCCTTGCTTCCCCTTGCTCTGCTGTGTTCATGCTTGTGCCTGTCCATGCTGCTCTGTTACTGCTGCTCTTTTATACAGTGACTGAGCATGTGCTGCTAATTTCCTTCAAATGGAAGATGTGGATAGGAAGTAACAACTTTTCAAAATACAAGCATGCAAAAAAAACCGCAACTATAAAATCAAAATTAAACACACAGAATAAAACATTAAAATTATTCTTACCCCATGACACCAACCCTCTGCATGTCCTCCTTCACTACATCCGTGAATGTTCTCTGTGGTCTTCCGCTTTTCCTCCTCCCTGGCAGCCCCATTAGGAGGACTTCCAGTAATGTAAATTTCTTAGTGTAAGTTTATTTTGCAAGAAGCTGCATTTCTAACATTTAAGGTCTAGAAAGTGGTCAGAAACTGGATACAGTTGTGGTCAAAAGTTTACATACACTCATCATGGGCGTGAAAGTCGTGGTAATTTTGGACTTTTAATGATTTCGTTGAACTGTTCTTTTTTCAGGGTGGAATCATTGTACAGCATACATCTTTAGTGCCTTTAAAAAAAAAACAAGATTTGGGTGCACAAGTTTGTATTTATTTTGGATTTTCTCTAATCCACGCACACGATTAAAAGTATACATATAGTACAGGCTCAACTATATACATATACCACCACTCATATTTGGTTGCACTTTTGCAACTGCGCTTTTGGCAGCCATCAACAAGCTTCTGGCATAATTCTGGCTTGATATTTGACCACTCTTCTTGGCAGAATTGGTAGAGTTCTTTAAAATTTGTTGGTTTCCTGGCACAGACCTGGCTTTTAAGCATAGTCCACAAATGTACTTAAATGACCCCCACAGTCAGATCTCAATCTAATAGAGCAGCTTTGGGATATGGTGGAACAGGAGATTCCCATCATAGATCTGTACCCGACAGATCTGCAGCAACTTCATGAGACTTTCATGTCAATATGGACCAAAATGTCTAAGGAATGTTTCCAGGACCTCGTTAAATCTAAAGTAACTTTACAGTGTGCTAAACTTGAAGTAAAATATTTTGTGTAAATGATAGATTAATAAAATATCTAAAATAGCCACAGTAAAACACTGCTTATTGAATACTTATTCCTTCAGTGTACATTTTGCAGTCACATTCAGTAAGTATTTAAAATTTGTTTAGTTTAAGTTGGATTGTGTATAGTCCTCCTGCATCTCAAAGTCTCAATTAAGAGGATGTGTAAAATGTCAATGATAGTAAAAATCATAAAAAAAAAGAATACCAAATTTGATTTTGGTACATTTTCCTTTAAAATAGCAGCGGCACAACCTGCAACCT
>VUQS01045269.1:30721-45008 GCA_015108495.1 Heterochromis multidens
AAGAAATTTTGCTGAGGACAGGGCTCTGCTAATGGAATTTGAACTTGATTATAGGATAGCAGACACACATTCAGTAGTCTTTGTCCTCTGATTCCTGGTCTATTTACAGTATTTATCATCAAGGCACTGGCAGCGGTTAGTGCCATCTGTATAAGCTCGAGTTTTATTATCTGAAATATCTAATCCTCTAAACTTATTTAGAGTCAATTATTTTGGCAGAGAACACAATGTAAAAATAATTTAAGAAGTCTAGCTGCACCTGAAAGTCAAATCTTTACATAATTTCCGAATTTTTTTTTCATGTTTGATGGGGACTACTGAAAATATTAAAGTTAAACAGTGAAAGAGACAAGGGGAGGAGAGAAAGTGGAGAGAGGAAGAGAGATACTTTTTGATTGAAATGATTCCAACTGGGAGAAGGAGGCTCTTATGTGAAATTAAATCAGCCGCATGGGTAGGAGGAAAAGCAATTAATGACCTTTTTTGTTTTGAAAGTTAAAAGTTAGAGTGAGGTTAAAAGTTAGTACGTTATCTCAGTTAATTACTGTGTCGATGGCCAAACCTTGAAGTTGAGCGGTTTCATTATTGCACAAGCTTTAATTTTGTTCAACTGGGCAGTTTCATCAGTCAAAGACACATTTTAACCATGTGCATTTTTTCAAATGAAGCATGGTTTAATCAATCACTTGGGCACACACAAACAGCTTAAAAAACACTAAACAAGCTAAATGCATCACCGCTATAATGCAGACACAATTTGTATATAACCTGTATACAGTCTGTGTATATATATATATATGCACTATACTTTTCAACTCTGCCCGGAAGGCCAGGCTCATCACCTGACTGTTGTTTTGCAGGTATAATTTGATAAATGCCAGTTGAGAACCTGTGGGATGTCTGTATCTGCTTAGTTTCACACTGGGGGTTTCCCAGGTTTTTTTTTTTTTATCCTCAGTAAAGCTAGTTTGCACTGTTCTTTGAAACGGGAAGTACAGTAAGTATGAGATCTTCTGGTTTTTTGGGTTTTTTTTTTTGTTTTTTTTTGGGCTATTTCCTGATTAGGAATAGGCTTAATTTCTTACAACAACAGTATTCACATGAGTTTCTGAAGAAAGTTGAATTTACTGCTTCATGAATCAGAAGTAGTTTTCAGCTAAGCAAACATAATTGGAAAAGATTTTTCCAATCAATTACCCATAATAAACATACTTGAGGTAACACAATGTGCGACTGAAACACAGGAGTAATGGCTGCCTCTGCACACCTACATAGATTTTCCATTGACATTTATGATTGGTTCCATAAATCATTAACTGTCATTTACAACATTTGTGACTAATATTTTAAATTAAAAAGTGATACTAAACTAAAAGAACAAATAATTTGTGTGCACAACCCCCCCTCCCCCCCCAAAAAAACTGCAGTTTAGTTTGTCTTGTTCACTTCTTTTTTCTTTTTTATTTTTTTTACTTTGTAGTTATTGCACATGTTTTCTTAAAACTACATAATCCTGCCTGTTCTGTCTCTGTTGTTTCTGACATTCATAGGGTATCCAACGCCCATCAGCACTTTGACTCACCTCTTCTGCCGAGCCATGACATTTAACCTATGAACATTCAACGATGGAAAACAGTGTTTGTAAAAGGCCAAAAAGAGAAAGGAAAACAAAAACATAAATACTGAATAAATGACTCTTCAAAACACTGTCATCTCTCTGTAGACATATAAACAACCCACATAACATACTACTAAAAAAAAGGCAATGTTCCCAAACTGGGTTTTAGTTGTCAGCACGGTTGTAAATGTCAGTGCTATATTGGACAAGGTTTTCTTCTGAACAGCCAAATTATTGATAATCTGGCTCTGGGAAAGTGACAAGAATGACTTCATTCCAAAGGTTTACACAAATAAAAGGTAATTTATTTACTACAATAAACAAACAAGCAAAAAATTAACACAATGCATCAGTGTAGTTCAGAAGTAAGTAATATCAACAATGCAAGCAGTGAGTGGATGTGAGCGGTTGGGTCATTGAAGAGAGAAGAGAGAAATCAAGTGATCAAACCTGCCAGCTTTTATATCTAGGAAGGTCCAGGTGAGCTTTATTTGGTGATGTCAGCCCATTGCCCTCCAAAGTCAGCTGGAACTGCCTTCAAGACATAGGACAGGGATGTTGCACTGTAGACATAGTTTCAAGAAATATTATGATGCCATATGTTACTTATAAAAATCCCAGTATAATATTGTATGTTGTATTGTGACCATGAAAGCAGTTAAAATAAATTGATACTAAATTGTGACATTGACTCACTAGAAATGAAGTCAAATGCTGTCGGCTGTTAGGCCGACTTAGTAAATAAAGAAGTCTTTCAGCCATGAAGCTACTATAAACAAAAGTAAACTTGCTCTAGAAACTCAAGTTATGTTACACAGACCAGAATAAGACAGGTTGTTGCAAATGTATAATTACGTATAGTCTTCTTATATGTATAAACTTGTTTGGATATAATACCTAAGATTCTGAAATTCCTTTGAACATGTTTAAACAGTTAGTTCAACCTCTTATACAAATTAATGAGGTTTTGCTTTTATGAATTCTCTGAAAGCCCATGGCTGCAGATGGAGAAAGACACCAAACAATACTCCTTTCGCCTATTTAATATTATCCCTTTTCTGTGTTTGCACTACTTTAAGTGTTCATTTATCAAAGGTTATCTTTTCCCATGACCAATGTAGTGAGATAAATTTAGGAGAAAAGAGGAATCAAAATCCTATTAAAGGAATTAATTGTGAGTTTTCTGGAGGAGGAGATCTGGGTCCTTGCGTCAAAGACGTGTGTGTCTGTGTGTGCGAGAGAGAGAGAAACAGAAAGACAGGTGATGGTGTGAATGCTGACAGTCATTGTATCTTAAGTGTCATTTTCCATATTTTTTTTTTCTCAGTTGATTTGCTAGCAGCGGGGTTATAATGTCTCTGTTGGAATGAAATGGACTGTCAGAAGCTGTTCATTGATACTGCACAGGTTAATTTGGGTCCAGGACAATGTCTCGGGCCATCATTCACAAGGATGCACACATTCATGAGGCTGCACAAAAAAAAAAAAAATCATATTTCTGCTTGTCATTGTACACTTTGCACTCCATGCCTCTCAGTTTTCACGTGCAGACGTGGGGGAACAAACTTTTTTTTTCCATGTCAACAAAAATAGCCTACATACATTAAAATGTGAAAGTGCATCTGATTTAGATATTTCTGAATGTGCTGCCAGGTATTGTGTAGCCAACAGTGTTCATTTGTGTACTGATTTATTTCAAGAACATGTGTCTTCTACATTAATATTCTACTGTTGCGGATGAACAGGAACATTTACTTTAGCATGCACTGAAACAGCCTCGGGGATGCTGTGATTAATGTATCCCACTTAACTCAGTCGCATCTACACTCTCTAATCATGTTTTTTGAGAGGTGGAATCATGTCATTCAAATTCATGTCTTAGTTTAACTAATATATCATATGAACGTGCTCCATTACAGGCGCTTGGGGACTGCAGTCATCCATTTGAGCCAAGGTTAAAAGATTTGATAATAAATACAGACCTGTGAAAGTTGGCAGTCTAGCAAACTGGGCGTGGTGGTGGTGAGAACAATAGGGGTGGGATGAAGCACTTTCCCTATGAGTTTGATGGCATGCATCATTGAAGATGACAAAATGTAAAAATTGTTTAGACGACCTTATTAAATATGTATGAAACTGGATTTTCAAGGAGGGTATAGACAGGGAAATCCATCACTACATTGTAAAATGTCGAAATACTATTAAAGTATGAATATTTAGTATCATTTTTCCTGCTGCTGCGCAGAGTTCTACAGACAGGAGAACACTGAAAACATGGTTTTAATATTACATGTGACTTGCAAGCAAAGTTATTTTTCCTCTTTTAGTTTAAATACATTAATTATAATCAAGGTTGCCTTATCCAAAACATTTCACATGGAGGAAGTATCTTGGGGTGCTGGATAGCTTCTAGATAAATAGATCATCGTAATACCTGCACTGATGGTGAGACCACTTTAAGATTCTCTGCAAGAACTCATCAACAAACATGGGCAAATTGACATTGGAACAGATTTGGAACAATAGTGTTTACAACCACTCAATTAGAGAGATTAGTCAACCTCTCCAAGGTCACCAAAACAAAGGCACGTTCATGTTGTGTAATCCCTCTAAGTCAGCTATTAATTACTTCATGAATGTCTGAGGACTAAAGGGCACTGTCATGGGCCATGGCTCATGGAAATGTCATTAGGGTTGTAGAAAAATTTACCAAACCATTTTCTCAAATCCTTACCAATCAAGAGTCTGCAACCACATCTTGCAACCTTATTACACCGCTCTCATCTTGTTTACTTTGCTTCCTAATTAATGCATATTGAGAACATTGTAGAATCACACTCTGTACTTTACTTATCAAGGCTATACCACAACCACCAACATGAGGCCAAGCAGTCATAGTTTCACAGCAACAAATATATATCACCTGGCACAATGAGAGTGTTCTGAAGCACGGCTATAGTAGCTCTCTGTTGTGAGCCTGCCAGCATGCTGTGTTGTTGTGAGTAGGGAGCCCACACTGCAGCACAGCCTGGCTTTCTTTGGGTTATGTGAGCAGGTATGGGGGCGTATTTGCAGAGAAGAGAGAGAAAATGAGAGATAGGAGCCACAGCCAGAGAGCTGTCCCTGAGTGATGCTGCTCCGCTCCCAGCAGCACCCCGTCAACTCCAAATGAGAAATTTCAGACATCCAGTGAGGTAACTCTTGAAAGTGGAAATGTTTTCCCACCACTGCTGTGTCCTTTTTTGGACAATAACTTTAAAAGTTAGTTGGCTGACCTTCAAAGCGAAGGAAAGATAATGGATTCCATTCATCTCAAGGCATGTGTTAAGTTGATTGGTAGATGAAACGGTGTGAAAATGCAAGATGAAATAAGTTATGCTGGCAACCCATCGTTTGGCTTTGGTTCTTTTTTCTTGCATTGTGGCTTGTATCTCTTTAAAATACAAAACATCTAACATTTGTTAATGTGGGAAATTAAATATGCATAAAAGATGGGTGGTGTTTGAGTCTTGTCTGATTTAATGACATGATCACAGACGACACCACAGCATCTTTGCTAATATTAGCTTCTTGTCATGACCAATTTTGTGTAAGAATAATTTACAAATTAATAATGATTGAATTTTCTCTTGTTCATACTTCATAGAAGAGAGGGGGCACAGCCAAGCACTTAGCAGGGAAACAGCAAAAATGAAAAATAAAACAAACAAACAAAAATCATAATAATTGTAATAACCTGCACGGCAGTTCAAAGTCAATGGTACTATCTTGGCCACTATAGACTATCCCTTTTACTTGAAGCAAGTATGGAATAGTTTATTTACTGCAATCTCAAAATAAAATAAATAAGCAAAGGACATACTGCACAAAAACAAAAGCTTACTCCCACTCAGTCAGAGACAAGCACCATCATAAATGAACAGGGGTGTGCAGAGCAGGGAGAAGAACACCACAGGTAAATAAATTCCTATCAGCAAGAAAATGAAAGTGAAAAATAATTAGTTCAGTGCTACTCCGTGATGCTGAGTCATCTCTGGTAATTGCTCAAAACCAAGGTAGATTATAAGCTGGTCAAATTTTATACAGAAACATGTGCAGTCCTAGAATACGCCATAGAAGAAAATATAGAAGAAGAAAATATAATAAAAATATAATAAATATTACTTCTCTTATCTGAAGTTGCTTTTTTTCCCTTTTTATCTTTTTGACAGCCAATTGGGCAGCAAAGTGGGAAAATTTGGGGTATTTTAAGTCCATATAACTCCATGAAATATTAATAGTTTTAAATCTTCTCATTTTCAACATATAGATTCATAGTGACTTTTTGATAAAGTAACAGCCCCAGTAGAGGGAAAATGATAGTTACTTTTCTGTCAGTATTAGCCAATTTGACAATATATCAAAGATTCATATTACTGTACTATAATTGACATCATTTTATAATTCCCCATTTAAATAGTTAATGAATAAAAAGGTGTTTTCATAATTATGGGCCCATGATACTACAACACACAGTCCAGGAGTAAAACAAAATGCTAAAATTACTAATTAATATTGAATTCACCCACCTGGTCTAATATGATTTGTATAGTGGAGTGCTTTAAATGGCCACATTAAACTCACAGACTGTCTACTGCAGATACTTTTGGCATGAAATGTCTCACCAAGTTGATTCTTATTGATAATAAACCCTCAATTACTAATCTGGTAGAACAAATTAGCTAAAAGATGTTGTCTAATTTTATTTTCCGATAATGAACAAAGAGACTAGACTAGGTTACTAAATACTGTGTATTTTTACTGTGTAAACATAATTTCCATGGCTGTTATGAAGTTGTAACACATGTCTGTAATTCTTGTTTAAAAGAGCATATAAGTACGCAGGTGGGGTATTGGAGGCATGAAGGACCTGTGAACTTATCATTTTTGTTTATATATACCTAATGCAACTTTTACATGTCTTATCACCTATGATACCATATGCTATACAATATATCACTAATAAATTTTTTGACATAGCTTATAAAAAATGCTAATGGAATATCATCATTATCATTGATTAGTGATATTTATTCTAAGGTGTCACTGAGATTTTAGATTTGCATATGATGTCGTTTTTGTAGTATGTGCATCAGGAAAGTATTCACAGCACTTCACTTGTTCCACATTTTGTCATGTTACAGCCTTATTCTACAGTACAATGGATTAAATTCATTTTTCACCTCAAAATTCTACACACAATGCCCGATAATGACAAAGTGAAAAAAGTTTGCTTGAAATTCTTGCAAATTTATTAAAAATAAAAAAACAAAAATATAACATGTACATAAGTATTCACAGCCTTTGCCATGACACTCAAAATTGAGCTCAGGTGCATCCTGTTTCCACTGATCATCTGTCAGATGTTTCTACAACTTGACTGGAGCCCACCTGTGGTAAATTCAGTTGATTGGACATGATTTGGAAAGGCACACACCTTTCTATATAACCGTTCATCACCTGGCTAATACCATCCCTACAGTAAAGTATGGTGGTGGCAGCATCATGCTGTTTCGATGGAGAGATCTGAAAATGGCTGTGTACCGACGCTCCCCATCCAACCTGATGGAGCTTGAGAGGTTCTGCAAAGAAGAATGAGAGAAACTGGCCAAAAATAGGTGTGCCAAGCTTATAGCATCATACTCAATAAGACTTGAGGCTGTAACTGATGCCAAAGGTGCTTCAACAAAGTATTGAACAAAGGCTGTGAATACTTATGTACATGTTATATTTTTGTTTTTTATGTTTAATACATTTGCAAGAATTTCAAGCTAATTTTTGTCACTGTGACATTATGGGGTATTGTGTTTAGAATTTTGAGGTGAAACATGAATTTAATCCATTCTGGAATAAGGCTGTAACATGACAAAATGTGGAACAAGTGAAGCGCTTTGAACACTTTCTGAATGCACTGTATGATGTAGTATTTGCATAGGAGTGTAAACACCACATTCTACAGTCAGTTATAGCACACAAATTGCCAGAGAGTACATAAACACTGTGTCTCCTTCAAAATGACTAACAGACTACCCTGATTGCGTGTGATACTATAAACTGGGACTCTTGGCAAATAACAGTGGATAGGTGGAATTGGATGCTTCCAGCTAGGGTCCCCTAGGATCTTAATGAATTGGCATTTATAAAAAACACAGAATTAAATAAAAGCAGTTAAACTATGTCATAAAGTCCTTTGGAACAAAATGTTCCTAAAGTTCCTAAGTTATGGAAAAGTCAAGAAAAATAAAAGATGTGTTGAATATGACAAAAGTATACCTGTGGGGTGTGTAGGTGCTCTGTACATCAGTAGGATAAGACTTAAACTGGTAAAAATGGTAAACTGGTCCAACAGCCTCTCAGAACTCAGGCACGCATTGCACATTTGTCAAAATATGGAATCAATTTTTAGATTGAGAAGTGATTAATTTCCCCTTAATATGTTTACTTGTTTGGCAAATAAACCACACTGCAATCATTAAAAAAGCTGTATTTGAGGACTTGTTATGCAGACGCTGAAAATTAACATCCTGTCTTCCAATTAGAGTGAGAAATTTGATAAAAGGACTTCTTTTGGCAATGAGTTAATTACTTGATCTTACTCAGGAGACCCTGTACCCCAGCGTAAAGTCACCATGTGTCATTAATTTGCAGTATGATTGCAATTAAATGCACATTTTATAAAATTACAATATAGTGGATGCATTTTCACACTAATGCACTGACATACATAGCTAAAGCTATTCATTTTTTGGAGGAATGAGCAAACATAGATCCAAAGCTTCTCTGTGTTTGACTTCACTTTGTGTAATGCCTGCATTCATCTACCTGTTATAGAGTGTGCAAACAATGAAAAAGCTGGAAAGGATTTCAGATGCGACTGAAAAGGTACCCGAGAGGCATGCTTTTGTAGGACTTTAGGAACTCTATATCCAGGCAATTCTCTACCTCTGTATGCTCTGAAATTGGATCAATAACATTTAAACCCTGATTTCTGGGGTTGGAGGACATTTTGAGTGAAATGAGTGAAATTTTATGCATCTATACATTCTTTTGTTAAATTCTGTATAAATGGAGCATGTTCAGGCAGTATTTTTCACATGGGTATTTTTCAAGATATCTGAAAGCACAGATTCCTTGCTTTACATAGTAAAACACAGAAAAAATACATTTTTTACACCACAATAAACATAACATATTCATCAACAACAAAAAGTAATTTAAAAAAACACATATAGGCAAAATACATATAGGCAGTCAGTCACAACTGACAGTACCTTGCTATGAAAAGATAATACAAACAGTAATCCTTCATTTGGGTCATGTAAAAGAGCACCAAGAAACTATACTATAAATTACCCTTCAGCCACATAACCTTGTAGTAACAGAAGTGAAACAGTTTCATCATATTGTACCTGTGCAGTTTTTATCAAGAAATGTAAAATTATTTTCTCCTTGCTAATGTAAAATTTGTGTTTGGATAAATACAGTCATTTCTGCAATTTTCTCTAAGCATTGCAGAGTCTGAAACAGGTGTGAATTTTCTGGGACATCCAGTCCTTGGGAGATTTTGGCATTGTGTTAACAGACACCTGAATGCTCCAGACCAGCAAACTTAGCTTTTATGAAAGTTGTCACAGTTGCTGATGATCAGTTAATCAAATGCATTTGATTAGCAGCACCTGGCTATGACTTACCCTCTTAATTTCTATGGAAGTAGTAAGGGTGCACTTAGTTTTTCACAAGACCCTATGCAGTCCTGTGAAAACTCTCTTTTTCATGTGATTATAATGTTGATTTCCCAAACCGTTTCTTATAATTCCTAAACAAGTTACGTAACAGACAGACAGAGTTTGGGTGGACCTTTTAAGATTTTCAGATATTTCCATCATTTCACAGCTGACACTTTCTGAAGTTCCCAGTGTTTAAAGCAGAAATTATATTCTATTGATATGCCGGCAGCTTATGATTCTAATAAATTGTATTACCCTTGGCCCCTTTGCATATAGGCCTATTGACCTTCAGATGCATCCCAGCTTACCCCCAACTCTCAAAATTCTTTATGAACCATGAACCTAACAGAATTTATTTTTAGTCTCCATCTGGACTTTTTGTCATGATAAAGACATTATAATCATTATCCTATTTATTTTTTTTTATTTTTTTGAGTAAGGGATATTAAACAACAGCACACAGGTTGCAACTTTACACATAATAAAAACATTTCGCTCCCAAAAATACACATTTTTAAAAGGATAAGACTTCTCCAAATGCTCTTACAATCTCTTAGGATTTGTGTTCTTCTGCTCCTTCTATGTAGCACTTTAAGGTAAGAATTTTGATGAATTTCCTCTATTTGTCCAGTTTGTCTTCCTGACTGTTCCTGTATGTATTTAAACATAGTTTTGCATCTCTTTTAAGCAGTGTGTTAAAGGGCCTGAGATTTTGGCTCATCATAGGCATTACTTCAATATTTTTCTGTCAAGAAAGGGTGATTGTGAGAAATTAGTTTTTGATAGAGCACTTCTGAATCAGATTACTACTACTATTCTTAAAAATCATTAACCTTTTGTTCTTGGGGGATTTACAGTATAGACTGAATGGTTCCATGTTATTTCCAAACAAAACATACAGTTGTGGTCAGAAGTTTACATATTCATCATGGGCATGGATATCATGGTAATTTGGAGTTTTTTTAATGTGGTCTTGAGCTGTTCTTTTTCCAGGGTGGAATGATTGTACAGTATACATCTTTAATTACTTAAAAAAAAAACCCAAAAAACAAGAAGGGCACACAGGTTTGAATTTATTTTGGATTCTTTGAAAACTTCATTTACATGTTTATCTATAATCACAATTTATGTCCTACAAAGCACTTTGTGTCGAGGCAGAAAGCAAGCATGTAGAGGTAATACTTATGCAAAACCCTTCTGAAAGCAAGGCATACCACACGGCAGCCATCCAGGTAATGCTTCCAAGCAGTTATTTCTAGCTAAACAAGCCCCTAACAAAATGAATAAGAAAAGAGAGAAATTACTTTAATTTCAGGTGACACCAGTTGACACAAAAATATAGTAAGTATAAAATAACAGGTCAAATTTGCTTTTTAAATTTGTTTTTAATTCATTTAGTTATTTTTGAAAGGAAATAATTCAAAAATTTTAAAAATCTAAAAGAAAAAAAGACAAAAAACAACAACAAAAAAAAGCTTATCCTGCAATGTAGCTTCATTTATGGTTCAGTTTGTTGTGCTTACATAATAAACATCTCTGGCTTTGTTTATCAGAGCACTTGAACAAATGCCATGCTAATTCACATAATGGATAAAACCATGTGTACAGTACACCTTCCTACATCTTTGCTAAGATAACAGATATGCCTGACACCATATTTGGAATACAGAATTCTTCCATAGCTTTCTATATAAGAATCTCTGAGTGCCATTAAATGCCCAGCAGGATGTTGTTTGTCTGTGCCTACCAAATCAGTGCTGAAAAAATATTATTTCACTGTGAGGTTTGTTTGGTTTTAGGTTCAAAAATCATTATGAAGGATGGATTGAAATAAATAAGCTACTTTGTTAACAGATTGTCATTGTGGTTACAATAACAAAAGTACAGACAAAGTCAGGAAATAGTTGTAGCCATAATGAAGTGAGGAACTGATGTCTTTGTTATACTTTTGTATTAAGGCTTTGAGGCTTTCTCTTACTTGGTGTAAGATTTGTTTGAGGAGTGTGAGAATGAAGCAAAGCCTGAAAGTGGGTTAGACACCCTTTTGGTTGGCAACCTTAACTTTGCAGAAAAAACATCTAAAGTTGATAGCAACATGAAAAGTCAATGAGTTTAATATTAGGTTTGCATAATCATCCGATACTGACATTTTTTGAATCAAAGGTTTTGAAAACTTTATTTCGTACTTGTAAGACCAGTGTCACACAGACAATGCCTTTATAGTCAACAGTGCCTAGTTACTGCTAGGAGGAGACTATGATGGATTCAGTAATCACCACAGTAATGTTGACCTTTTAAGGGATCACACCCTTGTCGAATAAAAATAAAACTAAACACAGAAGCGAGCTTGTCTTCTGTTAATTGTTAAAAGGCTAGGCTGAAATTAGTAATTAAAAACTCACGAAAGCTTGATAATGTTGTTCAGTGGTCTAATGAAAAGGTTCCAAAACAGTGTTTGTGCATGCCAAAGACACGAAAGAGAGACAGATTCAACAGTAAAGTCCTTTCTGTGAAAAGATCTGATAAAATAATAGTTATCTCTTAAGCGGTTGATTATAAGTGCCATCTTAGTTGCAAATTCTACCCAGAATACTTTTCTCCACTAATTTTGCCTGGTCTTATATATCCAGGAGCTAAACACATACCACCACTCCCTAATAACCTTAAGCATCCTATGTGAGATATTTCTCCCAGACACACAAATGTACACACCTTTAAGTTTCTGGAATAGTAAAAAGAGAATGAAAGTTAATAGTAAAAAAGAAAGCGAGAAATAAGACTGAGTAGGCTTTTACGGAGGAAAGACTATTCCCTAGAGGAGACGTGGACTGAATGGCGTAAATGAGGGAAGCATGGCGGCCATTCCTGTAGCCTCATTATAGTAATGGAGACCCATCCGTTCTCTCAAGGCCCCCAGAAAATCTTCTGTGACATAAATGCCTTCCCTTTCATGGTATTCGACATCAGCAGGGAGAAGGATAAAGCAGAAGCACTTGCTAGTGGGTTTCATGATGCACAAAAAGATTTGTGCATTTGGTTGTGTATTAAGGCCTTGATTAGGGTCTTGTAGTCTCTGTCAGAGTCTATAATGTTTTGTGGGGGTTGATACTGTGGCCTTGGTGGGAGAATTGAGATACATCTGCTTCTGGTAAAGATTGGTCTTGCTGCTGTCGAGACTTGAGCAGAAACTGCACTGATCATCTTGTCTGTAGTGGGAGAGACTGGAGGGTAGTCTGTAGATTGATTTCACATTCTTTTTAGGTGATATCATCCACTTAGAGATGCCAGGACTGTAACCACAGTAATCCTTTGCAAGATTATGAAAATAATTAGGCATTAAGTGTTTCTCACAACATTTTCTTTGTTTTTTGGCTGGGTGGGGGGGGCTATGATGCAGTGGACATGTGGAAAGAAAATCGCTAAAGTCTCAAAAATACTGAGAAACAGACAAAAAAAAAGGAAGATATCTGGGCCATTTTGCATAAATTTATATATAATGTTGTATTTATGCATCTTCTTAATGCAGTATTTTTGTATACTGCTCAATAAAATTAAAGGAATACTTTGAAAACACATCAGATCTCAAAAACATCATGCTGGATATCTTTACTGATATGGACTGGGTAATGTGTTAAAAGAGAAAGGATGCCACATTGTTCAATGGAAATGAAAATTATCAGCCTACAGAGGGCTGAATTCAAAGGAAGCCAAAGCCAAATCAAAGTGAAAAAAAATTATGTGGAAGGCTAGTCCATTTTGCTGAAATTTTAACTCAAACTGGTAATCAGTATTTGTTTGTATGGCCCCAATGTGCTTGTATGCATGCCTGACAATGTGTACACATGCATATAAGCACATAATGGTGTCCTGGGGGATTCAATTCAATTTTCAATTCAGTTTTATTTATATAGCGCCAAATCACAACAAAAGTCACCTCAAGGCGCTTTATATCGTAAGGTAAAGACCTTACAATAATACACAAAACCCCAACAATCAGATGATCCCCTATGAGCAAACACTTTGCAACAGTGGGAAAGAAAAACTCCCTTTTAACAGGAAGAAACCTCTGGCAAGAAAAAGACAGGAAGAAACCTCTGGCAAGACAAAGACATGCTGTGGAAGAGAGTCAGAGATTAATAATAACTCATTAAGTGCAGAGTGGTGTAAAAACACATGGTGAGTGAACAGAGGTGAGAGAAAGAGAAATGCTCAGTGCATCATGGGAAGCCCCCAGCAGCCTAGGCCTAGGCCTTGCAGTGTAACTAAGGGAGGATTCAGGGTCACCTGATCCAGCCCTAACTATAACCTTAATCAAAAAGGAAAGTTTTAAGCCTAATCTTAAAATAGAGAGGGGGTCTGTCTCCTGAATCCAAACTGGGAGCTAGTTCCACAGAAGAGGGGCCTGAAAGCTGAAGGCTCTGCCTCCCATTCTACTTTTAAATATCCTAGGAACCACAAGTAAGCCAGCAGTCTGAGAGCGTCTTCTAAGTGCTCTATTGGGGTGATATAGTACTATGAGGTCTTTAAGATAGGATGGGGCCTGATTATTCAAGACCTTGTATGTGAGGAGAAGGATTTTAAATTCAATTCTGGTTTTAACAGGGAGCCAACGATGAGAAGCCAATATGGGAGAAATATGCTTTCTCTTTCTAGTCCCTGTCAGTACTCTCGCTGCAGCAGTTTTGATTATCTGAAGGTTTTTCAGGGAGTTTTTAGGACAGCCTGATAATAATGAATTACAGTAGTCCAGCCTAGAAGTAATAAATGCATGAACTAGTTTTTCAGCATCACTCTGAGACAGGATCTTTCTAATTTTAGCAATATTGCGCAAATGCAAGAAAGCAGTTCTACATATTTGTTAATATGCACATTGAAGGACATATCCTGGTCAAAAATGACTCCT
>VUQS01045270.1:0-11430 GCA_015108495.1 Heterochromis multidens
ATTGTTAATTGCCTTTTTCTCGCCATTTTTGTAGCAACACACTACTTTCTGCAGTACAATACCGTTCAACTGATGCTCACGAGGGTATGGTACCTCAGTGTGTTCCAGCACTGCTTTTATGCAGACAGAGGGGGTTGTAAGTCATCTAGAAAAGTCGAAACACCTGTAGGAATTAGTAGCACTAGCTTTCAAGGCTTGATCAACCTCTATTGCTGCAGAACAGCTTTAAATTGTTAACCCATTTTGTGTTCTCTGAAAAAGGCCTTTTTGTATAATTCTGAAATGTACATTATTTTTCAGTTTTGGGTAACCTTACCTTTTTTTTTAACCTCTGGCAGTTCACCACTTACCTTTGTACCATTTCAAGCTATTCATTGGACTTGAACAACTTGAATTGCAATAAATAACTGGAAAAATTGGGGTGTTCTAAAACTTTTGACCGGTATATATCGACAATCACTGGCGATGATATCACTGATGTAGTTAAACAACTGCTCGGTGGCAGGGGCCCTGGGATGGACAAGGTTCGCCCTGAGTTCCTTCAGGCTCTGGATGTTGTGGGGCTGTCCTGGTTGACACGTCTCTGCAACATTGCAACATTGCATGGAGGTCTGGGGTGGTGCCTCTGGATTGGCAGACTGGGGTAGTGATTCGCCTGTTCAAGAAGGTGGTTCAGAGAGTGATCACACTCCTCAGCCTCCCTGCAAAAGTCTATACCATGGTACTAGAGAGGAGAGTCCGTCCATTAGTTGAGCCTCAGATTCAGGAGGAACAATGCAGTTTTCATCCTGGTCGTGGAATATTGGACCAGCTCTTTATCCTCTTGAGAACATTTGATGGTGCGTGGAAGTTTTCCTAACTAGTCTACATATGTTTTGTGGACTTGGATAAGGCATTCGACCGCATCCCTCAGGGTAGTACCCTCCCTCCTGTGGGGGGTGCTTCAGGAGTATGGGGCATCTGGCCATTTGTTCCCTGTACAACCACACTATCAAATATAATGACAACATAATAATTATTAGCATTATTGTGTTGGGCGGGAGATGTTAAGTAATTCTTTTTTTTTTTCTATTTTAAAGAAAACTTTTTGGGGCATTTTTGCCTTTATTGGATAGTGGAACAGTGAAAACAGACAGGAAAGTGGAGAGAGAGGGGGAAGACACACAGCAAAGGGTCACAGGTCAGACTCAAACCTAAGCTGCTGCATTCTAGCCATGTGGCATGTGGTTGCCCACTGAGCTAAACTGGCACCCTTTTTTCTATTTTTTTTTTTTACTGTACCCTGGGCACCCAGATGAAACGTGCATGTATATAACAGTGGCATTCCATCAGGACATGTGAGGTAGTCAAATCTAAAAATAGACATATATTAAAACATACGAAAGCATAAGTGAACTCTCTCCTTTCATATCAAACAGCGTTCTGTCTTAAAGCTTCTTTCATGCCTGTTTACATCCACCCTTTACATTACTGCCATCTCGTGGCTGGAATTTTTTATTGTCACTGGAAGCTCCGCTTGCCTTGGATCCATCCCATTGGAAACTGTAGTGTATCTCCATTTCACGAGTGCGTCAGTCTCCCATTATCAATGGCTGGAGCATGTCAAGCTGACAGGCAAGTAGCTTTTTTCCTTGTTGCTTGCATATGTGCTTTGTGGATAACACTCTGGTCTTTGACAGGAGACCAGCATGGCTCAGCTTTAACTTTAACTTTAACTCTAACTTAACTTTTGTTGGCAACCAGTAAACAGAGAAAATGTAGTCTGAGCAACCAAAAGTAACAGAAAACCAATCTGAGCCTTTCAAGGGTCAATGATTGATTTGGAACTGTTCCATTACTACTAATGTATATATTTGATACAACATGCCTGGGTTATTTCCTTATTTCCTTTTATCTTTATAATTATGTTTGCAATTCATTTTGATTTTTTTGTTTAAGCAAAAAGTTCTTCTGTTTCTGCTTCATGCTGCTTTATTGTGCACTGAAGTTTCTACTTCAACCCCACAGACTTGATATATTGGATATCAGCATCTTTATGAGGCAAATATCAATACATTTCATAAATCTGTATAACCTACTACTGACAACTTTCTGCCTAACTATAATGTGCTGGTCCAAAAAGGACTGATAGACAGCCATTCATAGTTTGTTTTCAGAGTTGTATCTTTTGTCTTGCTCATCTCACTGCTCATCTCACCAGTGCCCAGCAGCTTCTGTTTCCGCCACCACTCCTGCTGTGTAAACTTCTGCTGTCTCAGATTGCCAGTCCAACTGTGTAAGTATGGGGCTTCTTGTCAGTTAGACAGGCAATGAAGGCCAAGGACCTGAACCTGCCAACAGCCTGCCAACCGCCAATCAAGCACCGCAAACCAGTGCCGTGCACAAACAAGCTTATTGAATTAATGTTAAAAAGAAGAGTGGGGCCTGAGCTTGGTAATTATAAATCAAGAGTAATCAGTGGAACATAATTGATTTGGTAATTGTGTTTGCTTTCTTGAGCTAGACCCAAAACTTTGCTGGCATGAATTAAGGATGTTGTCATAACAGTTGAAGCACTACGCTGCTATGTTGTGTGAATGTAAATGCATGCTTCTGGTTTGTTTCAGCCACATGGGATACAGAGCAATTACTGTAACACAATAAAGGCTTTGCCATGAAAAGTCTTTGTATATTGATCTTATTGATCTTATTGCCTTAAACTCCTTGAAAAGGTGGAACATTGCTTATCTGCCTTAATTTCAGCTTCAGTGTAATATAACATATAATAATGTATAATGTGCTGCTAATAAGACAGGTAAAAATCATAAAGCTGCATGAAGCTACTGAAGTAAGACTGAATATAGAATACACCATTTTTGACTTGTTCAGATCAAAAAGAAACTTATATTGTGTAACAGTAGAAACTCAGTTCATCACTTTGAGGACATCATGAACATTACTACACTCATTTGTATTTGCTGAAGGTGCTCAGACTGAGTGCGAGGCAGTTTCCAATTACATAAAGGCTGTGGAAAGGCTTTGACGTGTATTAGAGCTTTTTTGTTTCCCAAAACATAAAAACTAAGCTACACTTCATTACCAAGAACACACACACACACACACACAGTAGGCTTTTTAGACTCATTCCCATACAGACCTTCTTACTGTCCCCAATATTCACTAAAGGTAGCAAGAACTGTGAGACTTTAATGAAGGTTTATGTTTGAAAAAAAAAAAATAAAAAATTAGACTGTAACTCCAGAATTCATAGACTCTACAATCCATAGACACACACATAGTCACAAAATCTAACAGGATCTGTCTAACAAAATAAAAACAAACGAATAAACAAAACCAACATTGTGTCTAAAACATGATTTTCACTGTGAATCATAACCACAAAACTCATTTAAAAAAATTTCATATGACTATGAATCAAACTACACCACAAGCTGCTCATAAAAATTTTCTACATCTCTTAAATCTTGCATGCAGATTTATATAAAAACAGTATATTAAAATTATATCAGAAAGCCATTCAGGTTTTCATTTTACAAAAGGCTACAGGCAGCACCTGCTCACTGCTACGGATGTTGTCTTTTGACTCTTTATTTGTACATGTTGTCTGTGCTGGTGCATCTGTCATACCAGCATCATCTTTTTACCATCTTCAGATGTGCTTGTTCACTGTCTGATTAAACCAGCATACTGCTGAGAGAAATGTATCCACACAGACTGCAGCAGGGTTTCCCAGCTCTTCATTCACTTTTTGTTATCTCCACTCTGTGTGGCTGCCTGTCGCAGCAAGATGAGGGACTCAAGGGGACAAGATTGCATGCCCATCTCAAACTGAATCAATGCTTGTCTGCTGTCAGTTATCTTCCATGTGTTGGGGAAATCATCGGGTAGTGCTGCCTGGGTTTTGTCTGACACCTTGATAAGACAGACGGGATGGTGACGGGTTCTTCTTAGACAAAAGGCAAATGAAGCCTTTTTCCAGTTTCTCTACTCCTGGTAATTCAAAAGCAGTTTTCACATGCCGCCCACTCTTTGCACCAAATTCAAATATTTGAATTATTCTGGTCACTGCTCTGATATGCAGATTGCTTAGTGGGGGAGTATTTTAATCACACCAGAGTGAGATACTGCCACTTTTCATTCCACTTCTAAACACCCTCCTTTAATTGCTTTGCTGTTAGAAATGATACTTAAATTCACCCCTAAACATACAGCCAGCTTGTTTGTTTGTTTTTCTGAGATTAATCCCTGTGGTTATCCTTCTCTCACACTTTACTGATTAAAAATTGCACTTGGGAAATCAAGGATCGCTTGCATTCTGGCAGGTGAAAAAAGAATAGAACCTTGTAAGACATCAGTGTTTGGATTATTTTCCTGCTGAGCACCCTTGATGCTGCCAGTGTCCCTTTCCTTCTTAAGTTCAAAGGTCTTTACAGCACCAGTGTTTCATCTGGGCTTCCTCCATTCTCTGAGTCACTGTTAATGTTGACATTCCTTTCCGTTCCACTCCACTGGCTTCACTCAAATTTCACACTTGTCAGGCTGCCTGATTCCTCAAACAGCTACAAGCACATCTGAGTGTAGCCCTCTAAGCTCCCCTACCATCACCACCATCCCTTTTGTGATAGTTTCAGGTTAAAGCTGGTCACAACTGGTTCCACTCTGCTCATCCATTTTTAAATAACCATAACACAAATTCATACAAGAGGTAAATGTCTTCATCAAGGAATACTGCAGTATGAATTATGTACAGTCAAATATGAGCACTGTGGTGTTTACTATCTATCTATCTATCTAGCTAGCTAGCACTGCATGTTGAAATACTTTGGCAGCAGGTGGTGGCTGTGGCTCAGGAGAAGGTCATCTACCAATTGGAAGGTTGGTAGTTCAATACCTGGTTGCTCCACTATGCATGCTAAAGTATACTTGGGCATGATACTGAGCCCCGAGTTGCTCCCGATGCATTCACTGGAGTGTGAATGTGTGTGAATGTTAAATATAAAGCACTTAAACATAGAAAATGGGCGAATGAGATATGTTGTATAAAGCAATTTGAGTGCTCAAGTAGAGTAGAAAAGCGCTGTATAAGAACCAGTCCATTTACCATTACTTTCAAATCATGGTCAGTGACAGATGATATTGTCACTTAATGAAAAGTTGAAAAGGATGGGATACAGTGTGTATCCCATCCTTTTCATTAAGCCACTAAGCACTGCTGTTTCAGAGGAAAAACTACACTCAACTGCCAGTGTCCCTTTCCTTAAGTTCAAAGGTCTTTACAGCACCAGTGTTTCATCTGGGCTCCCTCCATTCTCTAAACAAGTAACTAAATAAAAGATAAATGAACCAGATTCAGAGCATTAGGAGATTCATAAAAAATCCCAGAAATATTGAAATATATGTCAACCACTTGCCTGATTGTTGACTTCAGAATTCCCTACAAAGGTGAGTTGTACAGCTTCTTCTTTCAACTTGTTAAACTGCAGCTATGCACCAAAGCTGCTGTCTGCCACATCCTGCAGTTGTGAAGGGAATATCTGAAGAAATTACACGCACGGTTTGTTGGCTTTGCAATTGATGGTGCAGGTACTGTGATGGGCAGCTAGAGAGGAGCCACACTCCTGGACTGAAAAGAACAGTCCTAACCTGACCATCGTGCACAGCACCATTCACAATTTAGAACCTGTGCACCATGATGCTGTAAAACACATTACAGAGCTCTGTCATTTTCACATATTTATTAACTTACCATACATTTACCTTACAATATAGAGCGCCTTGAGGCGACTGTTGTTGTGATGTGGCGCTATATAAATAAAGTTGAATTGAATTGAATTCACTCTTAATCTCAAACATTTTCTGCTCATCTCAGTAAATATAACAGAGCTGCTTCCTTCCCTGTTTGAAGGTTTGCAGATGTGAGTAAAGGAGGAGTGACGCTCTGCAGATGACACTGCAGGAGAGCAGTTAGTCATCAAAGCATACTGTTTTCTTAGAAATATTTGTTTATTATTTTATAAATTGACAGCATTTTGTGCTGTTGCATTTTGAGATGATTTCATATTAAGTACTGACGTTAAATGGAACAGCATGCCAAATAGTACGAAGTAGAAGGGGGATTTAATTCTGGCACAACCATTTGTATTGTTTGACTCACCCATGAAGCATCTGTGTCTGAAGAGGAAAACATGAGACAGCGAATACTGAGCATATTAATTTAATTTACAAATATGTTACAATATTCTTGTTTAAGTTGTTTAGTTGAAGTTCATAATTATTCTATAAACGTTACATTGACAACAGTAGTAAATAACATGCTTCAGAGTACTCAGTTCATGAATACATACACACACACAAACACACAGACACACATATATATATATTTCTTCGCATACTATTTCTTTTATAAAGGTGTGACAGTGTTTGCACCCTCTGCCCCATTCTCATCTGTGAACTAATATGGCCCCACTACTGTAGCTCACAAATTATTATCTACAATAGTGGTAGATAACAATCATCCAGGAGAGAGGGGCTCACAACTACTTGGTTAGGTTTAGAAAAAGATTATAGTTTACTTTTTCAATACACTTTTTAACCACATCTTTTCCATTTCTAAGCTTACTAGTGGTGATGAGTCCCACCCGATGTAACATATGAGTGATTGAAGTCTTGGAAAAACAAACTTGCGTCCTGGTTTTGTTTGTTTTGGATTTTTTGGCTGTTTGGATGTATATTTATGTAGAAAAACATAAAAAACACCTGTATCTGATATAGGATGTGACTTGTGAGGCATGTGTGACACAGTGTGACAGTGGTGATGTATTGTTAAAACTTAAATTAACTACATGGCAGATAAGGTTGACCTCAGGGTACAGAGCTAGTGCTTACATCATGTGTCAGAACCTCTCGTAAAATGTTGAACTGGTGCAAATGTTGCCAATTGCCACTTTCTAAACCTTCCTATCTATGTCCTCTTCCCATTCCCTCCCACTCTGTATCACCTAGGCCCCCTCATCTTCATCCAGCTTCTGCCATCTCAAATGCCTCTCCTCTCGACCTGTTGGAGTGGAGAGGCCCATCTGTGGGTTTATCTTGCTCTGCCGGAGAGCAGTAAACACTCATTTTTGTGGCTGTCAGTTTGGTGAAGGAGGGCAGCCGTGTGGAACACAGCGCAGCATCAGCAGTCTTCCCAGCAGTGGAAATAGAGCTAGCTTCAAGGAAAAGTAATTCTTTTCCAGTCTTCTTTCCCCTCCCGGGGAACAATGTTATTGCTTCTAAACCTGCCATATATTGATTTAGAGCTTATTGTTTTTTGTGATTCATTATTTCCCTTTCCTTTTTGAATGTTTGCTTCTTTATATTCGACCTGCTCACGTGGAGAAACATATTACTGTACAGTGTTTTCTCCTTGCTTTTGTTGTTCAAAATCATGTGCACATGTAATAAATAAAAATACAGTACAAACTTCAAGGCATCCCAACCATATCTATAGAAACTAAAATTATATTGATGTGGTTGCCACTGAAAGACAAGATTTTATTGGTATTTATTTTCAATGATAACAATGGGACATTTCAATGAAAAAAAATCAAACAAACCTAATACATGCATGTTAAATGCATCACAATAATTTTTACAGTTAGAGGAGAGTTGATCTGCAGCATAAACAGTGTGCCATTGATATGTTCTTCTAATCTTACTAGAAGACTAGAGAGCACTGAAGGAACCAGTTTACTGTAAACTTAGCTGAACAAAAAAGAAAAAGAAAATATATCAGTCACACATTTATCAAACATTCACTATTGCTTAATTGGTTTAAATCTGACATTTAAAGATTTTAGCTTGAAAGCCTACTAAGCCTACTGCTATATGAAAATATATTGTAAGTATATTTTTCCAGGGAATGCATATTATATGTTGTTTATTTTGACTTTTTACATTAAAAAAAAATCTAATTTTGATTTCTATCCATTGATCAGGGCTGTGAGGTGCAGCTGAAAACTCTGGAAAAAGAGGGCTTTTAAGTAAATGTCATTTTGCAAGTTATGTAACCTGACATGGAGAACTGTAAAAATAATGATTTTGTCTGCACACAAAAAGTTGCCTTAGCAGCCTGCCTTACGTGTTCTCTGCAGTCGGTGTGATTTAGTCTATTTTCTTCTTTTTTATCTTTTATTTATAGTTGTATAGTCCTTAGGATAAATGCTAAGAACCATGCAGTTAGCATGCAATCCCCAAGGAGCTCAAGAAGAAATATGGGGGCTGCAGGGCAGGGAAGGGACAGTAGCGCCAAACTAAGTTAGCTTTACCTCAATCCTTTATTCATGAGTAATTAAAACTGTAGTAAGGATAATTTTAAGGACTTTATTATTGACTTATGCACGAAGATTTGTGGTCCTGATGGAAACATTTGTGTAGCCTACTAACAACTCCACCAGTATTGGATTAATCAGCCTTGCTAAACTGCTAGGCTAACCATTATTAGCAAAGGCTAACTCAGCTATAAGCACATAGGCTGGAAGATTCTTAATTAGGTGTTTCAAAAGCGTTTCACTAAGCAAATGAGAGGACCAGAGCAGTTCAATGTAAATTTTGATAATGTAAAGTTTTTTGTACTACTTTGCCAAAGATAGAAATGACAGAAAGGATTTTTAAGAACATATATATCTATGGCATGACTGTTGTATCAAAATCAGGTCAATACTGTACAAACTGATAATGTAACCTTTTTATTATATCATCATTTATTTATCCTGGTGCAAATGTCACTGAAATTAAAAAATGTGCTTTTCAAGACCGACTAGAGCAAGAAGGCAACAGAAGTTGTAACAACTGAACATAAGCACACAAACTCAAAAGGGGCCCATTACAACCTCTGTTACGACAACATCCAGAAGTAATAAGAGATCAAGGTCAAAATAGGTGCAATTCAAACCAATATCAAGGCAAAGCTGTGTCTTTACAATACAAGTGGAATACCATCTTAGCACAGCAGCATACAGTCCCCAAAAGCAGTGGCTGAGCGCTGCAGGACACTCATCTGAGAGCAGCGGCTGACCAGCCAACAGCAGCGACTGACCAACTAACAATAGTGGGTTACCGTCTAACAGCTGGCTGACCACTGGAGAATGCTGGCTTACCAGCCAACCGTAACAGAAAGTTGGGGAAGAAAAAAAAAAATTAAAATACACTTGAACAATCACATCATGACACTTTATTTGTCTTATCTATAGTATGTCTGATTTTCCATTTGTTTTTTTGTTGGTTTTATTTTCAATATTTTATTTGATCAATAACGGACAATGAAAACCATGGTGTGTGAGTGTCATTGTCAGTGTCAGTGCCATTAATAGAAAGATATAGAAAGAAAAATAAAACTGCCCACATCATTAACATTAAGTAAATACACAAGCTGTTGCAAAAGTAACTTTTACCACATTTTTTTGAACTTCAGTGCACAAGAAGGCAAACTTTAAGAAATATTTGGGTAGCCCTAAATCATATTCAGTATAAAAAATGCAGTATAAAAAGAAATCTTGTACTAACCCTTCCTGGCATATTTGCATACACGCAGAGTAAGACAAACGCTGAAAGACATTTCCTTTGTACAAACAAACTGTTAACAGAGACATAGTGGCTAATGAGGCTTACCCTCAATACACCCATGCTTACCATCTGAGAATAGTGGCCACTGCTGCAGCATCGGCATACAGCAGCTGACTGACTGGCTGACTGCTGCAGTATTGGCATAAAGCAGCTAGCTGACTGGCTTACTGGCTTAGCTGAATGGCTGACAGTCTGAGAATAATGGTCGGGCACTGCAGCATCGGCATAAAACAGCTGGCTCACTGGCTGACCGCCCACCTGACCATTGTAGCATTGGCATATGCCATAACTCTCGGAACAGAATGCTATTGGATCTTGGAGTCTTTCGAAAGGGAAGACGAAAAAACAAAAGTCATCAAAGATCACAAACACTCTGCAGGTAGACACTCTGTGACTCCACTCAAGAATAAAACAAGCATTAGTTGGCTTCCACTGTGTAAGAGCGGACAGAGACCCAGGCAAGAGCAAGAAGAAAAGAGGAGGAGGGCTCATTCTTTATGTCAACAACTGCTGGTGCAATCCCAGTAACATCAGGAGGCTGAGGAAACTATACAGAGATGCTTTGAGACCACTGGCTGGGTCATTCTTTGCAGTCCTCATGGAGACAATATTGACAATCTGGCAGAGTGCATTAAAGAGTACATCAACTTTTGTGTAGATTCTGTTTTTCCCCCCAAAAAATCTACTGCTTTCCCAGCAGCAAACAATAGGTTACAAAAGACATTAAAATTATACTGAATAGGAAGAAGCTTTCAGGAGTGGGAACAAAGAAGAGTACAGACTGGTGCAAAGGTGGCTTAAAATTAAAGTGGCATAGGAAAAGATTGTTACAGGAGGAAGCTGGAAAATGAACCTATAGTTGAATAGGTTTGACACCCCTCCCCCTGCTGCTCCTTCTCCCCCCTGTTGATCTGTGGACCCCAGTGACCCCAGTACAAGAAGTCTGGACCTGAAAGGGTTAAGGTCTTATCCTGTGGGTATTACCCAGCAGGCAGTGCAGAGCCTTGAGGAAGCCAGTGGGGGAGGGGACTCGCCTAGTGCTGACTGCCACTCTGCTCTGGATGTCTATCCCGTCTGTCCTCTGACAAAAACCTGGCTCTGAGTAGGCTTGCAGGTCCGGTATTTATCAGCCACACCCGTTAATCGGCAACTCCCCTCTAGATCGGGCTTTTGGTATCTGACTGGGTTTTACTTTAGTGGCCTGGACAATAGGCCCCAGGGATCTGTTCATTTTAAGGGCTAGAACAACCTATAAGAACTGTTTATACAGATGTTAACTAATACACAGATATTTACCTTTACCATTTCACAAAAAGTTAAAAAGGGAATGTCCACAATTTAGACTTATTTAAATGCAGGAAAGTTTATTTAAGCAGTTTTAGCAAGGGCAGCAAAATAAAAATAAAAATAAAAATCAACACATAACCAAATCACTTTAATTTAAAGTGATTAAGTTCTAATATACAAAGAGCTGAAGTGAAACCAAGTGTTAAAAACAATGAAAAGTGTCCACTGCAGTGACTGATGCTATATTTTTGATCTTTGATAATATTTTTTGCATTTCTCCCGTTCTTGGTGAACTCTACACCTCATACACTCCACTTCCCTTCTGGCAACCATTCTCATCACTGGACAATGTCATATCGATTCCTCAGACTTCTTCTCTCCGCTCCATTCAGCTAAATAGCGACTCTAGCCACTCACCATCTCAGCAAAATTACAACCTTAGAATCTCCATTCGAAGAATAGCAAAAGGTCCTGGCATAAAAACATGTCTCCTCTTTCTAGCTCCACTCCTGCCTGCTCCAACACCAGCCCTCAGGCCAG
>VUQS01045274.1:0-12720 GCA_015108495.1 Heterochromis multidens
GATCAATGGACTCACATGATCAATAGTGGGTTAATCACTCACATGATCAATGGACTCACATGATCAATAGTGGGTTAATCACTCACATGATCAATGGACTCACATGATCAATAGTGGGTTAATCACTCACATGATCAAAGGACTTACATGATCAATAGTGGGTTAATGACCACCTCCCGAGAGACAGCCCCCACTAGGGTTTAAATACCTGGGACTCTCCACCTTTTGGTTTTAGAACTGAAGAAGCCTTTTGGATGAAAGGTGAAACGTCTTCAAACAACTTAAAGAAGTCCAGTTGCCTTCTTTCAAACCCTTAGACTACCATGTCCTGGATGACTGAGAACCTACACAGACATATTTCCAGCTCCTTGTTGAATTTATAACATGAAGAATTAAAGCAGCTCTGAAGGAAAAAGTGGGTCCAACTCTGTACTAGCAAGGTGTACACACAGCTCTTTGGAGTTCAGGTTTTTTGGTTTTGTTGTCTTTTGTTGCTTTTTCTCTCCTTTTTTTTGATTGCTCTGGTATGTTTGGGTTTATACAGTATAAAAGAGCTCATGTACTGACATGACTCATACTGTTGTATTTTTTTTCTTTAATAAAAAAGAAAATGGGGGGGGGGGGGGAGGGGAAGAGTATTCTTACTACTGTAATTGTTGTATTCTTTGCATCTGCACCTTTTCAGTCTGTGTTTCCATGCAGGTTATCCTTTGTGCTTTTCACAGTCACATCACTTTCCAAAATAACCTTTTAAAGCCCACATTTCCTTTTGTTTTTTTTTCTTCTCCCCCCATCCACAGGTATAATTAACATCCTGGGGCTGCCGGTTACTCAGTGCCCTCTGGGTGTGGGTGAGGAGGGTCTGCCCCTGGGCGTGCAGGTCGCTGCGGGAAAGCTGCAGGACCACCTGACCCTCGCTGTGGCCCTCTACCTGGAGAAGACGTTCGGAGGCTGGAAGGACCCCGGAGCAAACTAAAAGCACACGCTCACACACTAGCAGTCATTACCAAACCTCCAGACCGGGGCCAGTTTGGCTGAGGATTGCAGTACTGCCTGATGTAGTACACAAGCACAGAGAGGTAGAGTCGGTGCTTTGAATGTTCTAGTAGGAAGGATTTAACTTTTGCACTAATTAGGATTCAGTCATGATTTTTTTTTTTTTTTTTTAATCTATTCTTTTCAGTCATGGACCTGAGCTTTAACAAACTGAAAGGCTATCAGCTATCTAAGCATTCGCACTTCATTACACAGGACAGGGTGTTTGGGCAGACAGGTCTTGCACTGTTAGATTTCTCTTGTTTTTCCACCAGCTTCTGTACAGTCACTCATGTATGTGCAGTTTCATTATTACTTTCAAAAGGTCACTACACACACACACCCAGGTTGTTACTGTTGCTCTGACTGATTGGACCTCTACTCAGGTTCATGCTGAGCGTTTGCTGAAGTCACCTGAATACATTAAGAATTAAGAATGAATGATTTGTGCCGCGATTATAGAGGCAAACAGAGAACTGACAATCAGGTGCAGGCTAGACACACTCATGCATTAAATATTCGAAATAAAGCGTTAACCGAAGTGCTTTAGCAATGAGATTAGATGGTCCAATAAGCCAGAAGAACAGAACAGCAGGCACCAGTGGAATAGAGATTAAAAAGGAAGACTTATCTGACATCAGTAGAGGAAAACACAGCCTTAATTTTGTGATAATATGAATCTTGCAGATTAGTGCAGCAACTGAGGCACATGCTTTATGTTGCTAACTAATTTTATTTAATAAAGAAGTCTGATATTGTTTTTCTCTTAAAACTGCTATTACATCAAAATGTTGATCTTCATGTCCTGTCTGAGTTATTACAGTGAAGAGGCATTCAAGCCATCAAAACTATCATTATGCACACTGTTATATGGAGGCAACACCCACGTGCCAGAAAGCTAAATGCATACAGACCTGAAAAATGAAGCCAATACAGAAGGGACAAAAGCTGCAGTTACTCTAGTGGCCAATTGAGGCTTGGCTCCAAAAGAGTCAATCTACATAGACTCTCATGTTAAACTGTCCTAAGGGGTGTCACATTGATCAACAGGTAGCTGAATCTGCTGAGCCTCATTCACTATTTTGCTGTGTATGGCTGCTGCTGGACTTCTTTTTTTGAAGATTTATTTTTATGATAGGACGAGGGAGTAGAGGGAGTGACACGAATCAGAATTGAACCTGGGACCTTGCAATAGCCTTTCAGCATATGGATCATCTGTTCCAGCTACTGAGCTATAGCAGCACCCCCTTTGAAACATTTAAATAGATTATCTGACTAATAATATGACTTTCTGTGCGATACATACCATCCCATAAAATTAGGCTTCAGTCTTGCTGAGAGAAATTCCAGTAATTTATTAGTCTGTTAATTAGGACTTATTAGCAGGTGTGTGTGTTGCACCCCATACAGCTTATGAATGCAGCTTGCTAACCACACCATTTAGCATTAACTCAAATTTGGACTCTACCCCTTTCTTCCATGTAAGTTGACTCCTGACTTCGAGAAACAAAGCGCTAACATTGAGGCTTTAAAATAAAAAAAAAACAAAACAAAAAACGATCCCCTATAAGCAAGCACCTGGCGACAGTGGAAAGGAAAACCTCCCTTTTAGACCAGGCTCAGGGAGGGGCAGCCATCTACCTTTTAATACTGTCTATGAGCCAGACGCCTCACATGAAAGACTGGAAATCAGTTTGGTTGAAGAAAAGTATTTTAAGCCTCACTGCACTCTTCAGTCCTGATGACATTTGCAAGGGACACCACCCAAAAACTTGCTGTATTATTATGTACATGGTAATATTTCAAATTATACTAAAAAGTGTTCAATAGTAGCAACAGGGTCCTCACTGATTTTAAAGTTTTGATCAGTTCCTCGCTCAGACTCGCTCCTTCGTCACTTTAAAGCTTTAAGCAGGTTATGATCTGAGTGGATTCTCAGTGTTTTTTGTTTTGAGCTGTAAGGACACATGCTGCTAAAATCCTGCTTTACTAAGACTTTGAGAACCCCTCACCCCGTGCTATGCTTTTGATTCAGCTTCAGGTGCAGCTCTCTACCCTGTGTTGCTAAATTGACTTTCTATTTTTGACTGAAGCCACATCAAAGTGCACATGAGCAGGGCAGGAAGTCAGACACAGGACTACATGTTGAAAGGACCGAACAAAACCACACTGGAGACATGCCGTTACAGACACACAGCTGGGGCTCACTGGAGATACCTTAACAAGCTTGTTTTTAATAGTAAATGATTCAGGTTAAACACAATTATGACCCCCACACTGATCAAAGTGAGTAAGAAAGAAGAGAAACACCTGCTGAAGTCTGTCACTTTATTTTCTTCCCTTCTTTTGAAAAAGGATGAAAAATTATTAAACATCTACCAGAAGACTCCAAAACAGAATTGGACAGCATTAAGAACTAGTTCAATTTTTGTCACCTTTACAATGACTGTCTTTATCATTCTCATTTCGTCACATTTGCACAGAAAAATACAGACCGCTTGTCCTCTTTCTAAACACATGACATGCTTGTACCTCAGTACAAATGTTGAAAGGTGCCTGCCGTGAGAATAACTCGTATCTCTCAAGTCAACAGCATCATTCAGAAATCGGAAGTGACATAAAAACAATAAAAGGGTAAGGGAAACAACCCCCCAAAAAAAAAGTTCTTCAAAGAGTCCCACATTTTGGAGGTGCAGCAAAAGGGAGAACCTCTCTCTCCTTGACAATCTCTCGCCCTCCCCGTTCTCGATTTGGCCCAAATGTGTATGCAAATACTGGTAACTGTGCGTAAACACGTCTGAGTGGGGTTTCCTGAGCGAGCGCAGCACCTCAGGAGGTATTGGTGATGGGTTTGTATTTCTTGAGGCGGGTCCACTGTCCTGTGGAGTAGTTCATTTCAAAGACAGTGTCCACCAGCATGGTGGTGCTGCCGGTGCCGTCGGCTTTGGGCAAAACCTCTGTGTGCTCGCTCAGCTTGATCTGGATGATGTCCCCCTGCTCCGGGCATGGGTTCTCTGCAAGAGGCGAGGAGAGGCAGACTGGTTAGTTTGGACTCCGCCAGGTTTGCATAAGTGCTGAGAAACCATGAGGGACATCTACTGTAATTATAACTTGGATAAGTTAGGTCCCAGTCACACGGGCCTAGAGACTGGTCAGTGACCTCATCAACCTCCACTCTCTGGGTTAAAATGAGTATTCCCTGACTGGTTGGTGAGTAGTTGCTGGCAGTCGCTAGGTGAAAGTGGCACATTTTGATCTTCATTTCCAGTTTGCGTTGCAGTTTTTCAAGTTTTACTACTACTTGGAGAGAAGTTGGCAAGTGTTTGCGGACAAGTTGCCGTCTTTCATGCAAACTATGGGCGACTGCAGAAATCTGCTAGTGACCACAGTAATCACAAAGAGGTTTTTAGTGCAGCACCTTCTTTGCATCAGATTTCACCCAGGAACCCTACAGGAACCACTCGTAACCGGTTGGGGACCCCTCCGGGTTGCCAACTGGTCTCTAGGCCTGTGTGACTGAAGCTTAATGTCAAGAACAATGTTACGGCCAAGTTATGTCAGTACCCTTTATGTTTATCTTTACACATTCAGAGTCATACACCTCTGGATTAACTGTGGCTTCAACAATTCTCCAAAACCACACAGTTTGGCTGATACTTCAGTTTTTCTTTAGAGTGGATGAAAAATTAAAAAAAAAGCCTGTCCACTCGTTCAAGAGCAAATAAGCTTCATTATTTTGATTTATTTCCACTTCACTCATTACCTGAACATTCACATAATTTACTCTGGGATTAATAAAGTATTCTGATTCTGAACGATCTTTAAACATCAAGACTTTCACAAGAATAGCATGCCTTAATGGCTCCACAAGGGTATAAGCAAAGGAAGACTAAACCAACATATCTGTATCGTTTATTAGAATTTCAGTCTGTGTCAGAATTGTTACACCTCTATGACTAACCAACTACACCCTATTAAAAGGGAGCATTCAGCTTTGTAAATCTTTGATTGTGACTATATTAGGACAACATGAGTCCTTTTAAGTGCACATTTTTCATTTTCATTGACATTTTTACCTTTATTTTACCTTTATTTTAATTTTGTAGTTATAATTCAACAAACCAGAACATTTAAGAGCAATTAGAGTAAAAATATGACTTTTTTTTTTTATGCTTGAGGAGGAATAAATACATTTGAGGTTAATATTTAGAGACCTAAAGCAAGCTGTGAGCACTCTTTGTACCGCCATACAGATTTTCCTTGTTGTGAATGTGTTACAGCTCATTTGCAAAAAAGGGTGAACTGAATCAAACGGGTCAGACAGGAAATACAACTGGGAAGCAGACAAGCTAAATAAATAATCTGTACTTTTGCATTCTTACTCTGTGAGAACGAGTGTTTATGAAAAAGCTGTTCTGTTTTATTTCTGCATCACGCAGCTACTGTAAAAACCCTCATACCTCTGGATCCAGCCATGAAGCCCAGGATGAGGGCCTTCTCTGGCCTCGTGACCTTGTTGGCCGTCTTGAACATCTCCTGGGCAGCGTACATCTGGTCTCTCTGATGGTTGGACACAGCATGTGGAGTGTTAATACACTGGGCTCAGTGTGCAGACTGTGAAATGCTGAAGTCTTAAAGGGTGTTTATTTACCGTAAGTGAGAGGTTCTTTTTGGGCTGTGGCTGTGGTGGTGTAGGGGCTGCTGTCGGGGTGGGGGTCTGAGGTGTGCTGGGAGGCTGAGTGGGGGTCTCTGGCTGGCTGGCTGTTGCAGCTGCTGGTGGCCCGTTGCTGGCAGGGGTGGATACCGGTGTGCTGGGGGATGTGGGGGTCGCAGGGTTTGCCGTGGTGCCCGCGTTGTACATAGGGGTCCTCTGCTTATATTGGCCCGGTAAGGTGGCATTTGCACCTGCGCCCGCTGTCGCCGACTCCTCTGGCTGGCGAGCTGCCTGCAGCGTGTCCCGACCCGAACCACCAGCATTGGCTTTAGAGGAGGGGGGTAGTGAAGGAAAGGACATAAGCAGGGAATTTTACTTTACTTCTCTGAAGTGTATGAGGACAAAGCACTGCACCCTGGGTGCTAAGCGGCTAACCTGGCTGTGCCTCGGAGCTAGGAATGTAAGACGAGGAGGGAACCATGCTGGGTGTGGCTGGTAAGTAGCTGGTTGACGGCAGAGGATTCTCGTTCAGCGACCCCAGTTTCTGAGAAATGAAACAAAAGAGTGAATCTACGAAGTGCTGGTGTGACAGAGAACACTGCATGTATGCTGAGGTAAATACCTGTGCAGAGACCAGGCCGGCAGCGTAGTCAGGTGTGGTGTTTTCCACCACTGCTTCTTCTTTGGCTGCTTTCTCTCCAGCCTCCGTTTCTAGATCATTAAAAAAAGCACAATTTAAGCAATAAATTTAAGGTGTAACTCTAAATCTTGTCCTGATGAAAGACTGTAAATAGTTACCCAAAGTCTTTCGCCTCCTCTTAGCTTCTCTTCCAGCTCCAACCATGTCCAGCTCTGAAATATCTAACAGCTGAAAAGAAGGGGGAAAAAAAGTCCTCGGTCACTCAGATCCAGCAGCTGAATGAAAACGAAGCACAAAGATAAAAGAACAAAAGCACTAAGTAAAACGATACACTGGGCACGACTTACCTTGACCCCCCTCTCCTTACGGAGGGGCGTCCGTGCGGGAGCAATAGGTGTGCGGTTACTGGGAGGGCTGAACATACTGGGGGTGGTGGGGCTACGGAACGGGGCTTTGGGAATCCCTTTGAGAGGAGCTGTGATGCAAACATTGATGCAGTGAAATAATTCAAATGTTTTTTAGTATGAATGCTTCTATTCACGATCCTACAGGAGCAGATATGAGTTCATTCATAATAACCCCCCCCCCAACTCACTTGTAGTGTCAATCTTTTTGACTAATCCTCTCCCTTTGGCATGAAAAGGCACGCCGGCTGTCTTTTTCAGCTGCTGGGCGGTCTCTGTAGCTATAAAACAAGTGGATTTAAAACATGTTAACTTGGGCATTACAAGCCTGAAGGAAACCAAACACAGACAACCTCTCTGGTGCAGTGAAATGAGAACACAAATGTACATCTTTCACATTTAGTCTAAATAAAAAAAAAAAAAACATAGAAAAGACACTTTCACACAGTGGTGTCAAGCAGTGATTCCCAAGGTGTGGGTGGTGGAGGTACCACAGTTGGGCTGTCATTTAATTTAGTGTTATAATTTAATTTAAAATTGCCATTAAAAAAAGATCTGGGCATAAAAACAACACATTTATCGTTATTTCAACCTCTTTGAGTCTGAGCTCATCTTACATTTCATCATTAGGGAAAAGAACTAAAATGGAGTGGTGGCTGTCCGAGATGCTGGAAGTAAAGCTACTGATGGAGAATCAACCTCAACAAGCAAACTGTTAGCAGATCAAAGTAAATCAATGAAAAGACAAAAAGGGAATCCTTCTTCATCTCAGCCTCGTGATGATCAGAGATGTGTGGGCCACTGTGTTTATAAAGTTTGGGAACAGCTGGTGGGGAGAGAGGCCGTGTGTACTGGCCATCATTAAATAAACTTACATTTCTGCAGCAGTTCTGCTCTCAGGGTTGCACTCTTGGGCTTCCTCTTCAGCTGGAAATGTTTGACGGGAGGTGTGAGGGGTCCCACCAGAGTGGTTAACGCACTTTTATTCAGGTACTGGCATTCCAGAGGAAGCATGGCCGACGCCTCGCACTCGCTCACTGAGGAGGAGGAAGAGGGGGGAAAAAACATTAACCACAGCACAGACCACGGTGCACCTCTGTCTGCGGCTGGTCATCATTATAAAACACGACTCTGCTCACTGACCTGTTGAGCGTTTCCTTTAACAGATACTTTATCCACAAAGCTGCGAAATTCCTTTGTTACCGCAACTTAAAATTAAATACAACTTATAAAATAGCTTCAAAATAGCTCGCATAAACAGGAAGCTCAAATAGAAGAGAACAAAAAAAACGTATAAAATAAAGGACCTAAATAAGGACAAATCTAAATGAAATACAATAAAAGTCAATATTTAACTAAAATATCAAAATGTGATTTGAATTTAATAAAAGCTTGAGTCTGGAGATGCTTTTATGTGATCAGTGAATGTCCTAAAACAAATCTGAATACAGAAACAGGAGAAACCACTTTAAACCTTTTTATGAGTTTGCTTGTGGTCATCTTGCCTTCCTGTTTACTCTCAAACTGAGATAAAACAACTGGTACAGATCAGGAAACTGCTGGATACATCTACTACACTGCACGAGGTTTGTCTACTTCAGAAGCCTTCTGGGTAGTTTTTCATGGCTCAAAGTGGCCTCTGGAGGATGACTTAGCATGGAAAGGCGACCAATCTGCATATAGTTAAAGCAAAGACACTGTATCTGTGCATTTCCATTTATTTAAATGTTAAAGACAACAGCACTCACCCAATGGAAACAATGCAAATTAATGTAAAACTACCTTTCTCCCTGAGCTCTCCGAGAATGTCCTGCACATTTGGATTCTGCTCCTCCAAGTCCAGATTGAGAGAGCCAGTCTCTGGGAAGGACTTGAGGATGTCTGCAACCATCAGCACCCAGGGCTCTGAATCCACCGTAGCCAGCTGGATTATCTCCGACAGGGCCTCCTTCATCTGGCAAGAAAGGTGGCGTTAGTGAAACTTCGCCTACAGTCACTGAAGTTACTTTAGCATTAAAACGGTGGTACGACAGGTTAACAGCACGTGGCTGAGCCTGCATTTCTTTGGTTCAGAAAACACTGTGACGTGAGTGTGTGTAGTCACTTAACTTATTTTCAGACACACAGTTTTCCTCTAAAAAGGTGCAAACAACATTTGTTACAAACCAGACTCTTAAGTGTGCAGTAATGTTTACAGACAACCAAGCGTATGCCACTTACTGCTGCAGGCAAAACAAAACAGTCTTGTTGCTACTAAGCTCTACCTTTACTGAAGTTAGGTGCAATTATGAAACCTTTAACATCAATATTTCTGCTTTTGAATAAACACATTAAAAAGACAGTTAATTGATAGAAAATTACCATGGTTAAGCACACCACGACAATTTGCTTTAAGGAGTTTCCTCAAACCTGACGATTTTAGGCAATTCTAGCTCATGCGTGACCATACGCTGCACACACCACCTTGAGATTTTACTCATTGTAACAAAAATTTTCACGATTGTACAGACAGAAAAAAAAAATCCAGATTAAACAAACCATCAGAGTATGACTGAAGTAATATAAAAGTATTCTGAATAATAGTTATTATCTCATCGCATTTTCCATTAATTTATTTGAAATTAACGTGTGTCCTTGGACACACATGTAAGCTTGACTGGTCCACGTACAGTAAGGGCAATGAGCCTGTTACTTTCACATCTTTAACTCTGACAGATATCGGACAAATCTATGCATTTTCCTTCCCATTAGATAGACAAAAGTATTTAGTATGCTTAAATAAATGACACCACAATTAAATTAAAAAAACAAAAAACAAAAACTCTGGTGGACACCAAACATTCAAATTTTCTTCACCTTCAGTGGTTCTAGTCTCCATCACTGAGACGTATTTCATGGCTATTTGATAAACACAGTGGACCGTCTGCTCCATCTCACCCTATCCCTAGTGTCCTCTTCTGTCCCACCAACCCCTCCTCATGTTAGAGGTGGGAATCACCAGACACCCCATGATATGACATTATCACACACATTGTGATTTATCAGCTTTTTTTTTTCCCAACTGCAAATTATGTCTTCAAAGTTCAGCTTTGTCAGACTTTGTTTTATCCAATAAGATAAAGTTATCCCACTTCAGTTATTTATTTATTTTTTTTGCTGCAAAATGAGATTATCAAGCATACCAACACTGTCACCAAAACCTGCCATAACACAGAGTCAGTCTGATATGTTAAATGGATGCTAAATAGCACTTTTCTACTCTACTTGAGCACTCAAAGCGCTTTATACTACAAGCCTAATTCATACAATTCATTTTTCTATGCCTAAGTGCTTTCTATCTAACAATCACACTTTGATGAATGCATCGAGAGCAACTCGGGGTTCAGTATCTTCAGTATTTTTGGCATGCAGACTGGATCGAACCACCACTAACCTACCAGTTAGTAGATGACCTGCTCTACCTCCTGAGCTACAGCCACCCCACAGACTGACATCCGTTTGCGATTGAATGGGATCAAATTTGCAATTACATGCAAACTGTTTCTGATAATACAACAATTAACTGTGGTAAGTCATCAAAAATCACATATCTGCTGCCTTGCAATCAAAAGTAGTTGTGAGTGTGCAAAACCCTCAAGCTCTGGACAACCATTTAATCACCACAAGTTGCAGCCACCAACTTTTTAGTTTTGTTGTAGACGGATGGAGGTTGCTGTCCCATTTTTTACTCGTGTGGCTGAGCCATCAGCTTACTCGAACCGATTTAATGTAAGTTTGCTCGGCCAATGTTATCTCTGGATGGCGATGCATGAGATGAGCCCTCTTGTTTTCAGTATTCCCAGAGTATTTTAATTTATTTAATAAAACATCAATATTTAGTTTCCCTGCATCAATACAACGTTGCCATGCAAAATATCGCAGTACTATGCTGTATCATTTTTTTCCCTAACCCCTACTGCACGTCCTTCACTACACCCACGAACCTCCTCTGAGGTCTTCCTCTTTTCCTCCTGCCTGGCAGCTCCATCTTCAACATCCTTTGCCATTATATCCACCATCCCTCCTCTGCACATGTGCAAACCATCTCATCCTTGCCTGCCTCTCTAACTCCTGGTCACTCCCAATGAAAATCTGAACATCACAGCAGGTCTCTCTACCATCCTGTAAACCTTCCCCTTTCACTCTTGCTGCTCTCCTTCAACCCCACTGAGTTAAAAATAAATATTCATATTAAAATGATTTCCCTTTGATGGAAAGTCAAACCGCTCTGTGGTTTGCATACAGGAAATTAAACCTGAAGTTAGCGCCACTTTTATTCAAACAACACACCTGAAGGCTTCTTTGAACAACCTCCACATCTGGATGAAAACGTCAGCGTTTGTTTCCGAACATGTGTTAATATACAAGCCACACGGATGACGGCTGTGCTCCGTTTCCTGCGGGGGAACAGGTGATAAGTGGGACCGGGAGCTGGTACCGCCCTCCAGCCTAACGCCAGCTCTCAGCCGCCCATCCCACCACAATGTCGGTGCGAGCAGCGCTAGGCTAACGTTACCCGCTGTAGCTGCAAAAACACATGTGTGCTGGAGTGAAGTTATCCAGGGAGCATCCTGCCCTTAGAGGGGAAGTGTAAATATGTTCTGCGCGATGAAGCCGGGGGAAAACTAGAGGAGCATGTCGAGGAAATACCGAGTTTACCGCTTCTTGCGTGGTAGCATAGTGCTAGCTGGAAAGGTTTAATAACATGGCTAGACTTTGTGAAAACAGCACTAAACCCTCGCAGGATCCGCGGTGCTTTCATTTAGAGCAACTATCAGCTCATTTCTCAGCCGTGAATCCGAGTTAACAGCTTACCGTACCGGCCAGGCTAACAGCGAGCTAACCCACCTCGTCAACGGTCCGCCGCGGAAGGTGCAGCATCCCGAGCAGGAGCTTCAGCTTCACCGGCGGCGATAAGCTCGAAAAACACAGCCGTATGTTGTCGATAACCGACACGGTGAGGAGCGAAGCGATGCTCGGAGGCGTCCAGAGCTCGTCCGTGGATCCCAGTTTGTTGTGAAGCCACAGGCCGGTGTCGCTGTCCTTCATCGACGCCATCTTGGAAAAAGAAGTGTTTTGAGTTCGGGCATTTTAACAGGCTACCTAAGAAAACAGCAGTCAGGACCCCGCCCACAGCCCGGGGTGGGGGGCATTTATCACCAGAGCCGCGAAGACAGCGGGTGAAATCCACCTTTAACTGTGCAGCTATTACATGCTGTCTGCTTAATAAAGTTTTAGGAATGAGGATGTAAACAAGGACAGATACAGGAAGTCTTTGTTCCCTCGTGCAATACAGAGCTGCACATCTGCTGAGCAGAGAAACATCTGTATTGTCATGGTAACGGTTTATTTCAACCCTGCACTGCCACAGTTTACTGGACTGCATTTAGTAAGACATTTAAAATATCGTCTATTAGACTATAAACCATTTAAACTATCTGTTATATGTTTGTGTTTAACTTAATGTTTAACTGATGGACCAAAGGAATCTCCCAAGTATACCATTAACAAAGTATACCATTAACAAAGTATACCATTAACAAAGTATACTATTAACAAAGTATACCATTAACAAAGTATACCATTAACAAAGTATACCATTAACAAAGTATACCATTAATAAAGTATACCATTAATAAAGTATACCATTAACAAAGTATACTATTAACAAAGTATACTATTAACAAAGTATACTATTAATAAAGTATACCATTAACAAAGTATACCATTAACAAAGTATACCATTAATAAAGTATACCATTAACAAAGTATACCATTAATAAAGTATACCATTAACAAAGTATACCATTAATAAAGTATACCATTAACAAAGTATACCATTAACAAAGTATACCATTAAAAAGTAAATAAAAGTATAATAACAAAGTATAATTAACAAATAATTAACAAGTTACCATTAATAAAGTATACATTAACAAAGTAAATAA
>VUQS01045275.1:0-15549 GCA_015108495.1 Heterochromis multidens
TTTTTGCTTCTTTTATTATAAAATTATTGGAATTTTTTATTACTTTAGATTTTCATTATCATTATTAGACGATGACAGGGTCAAGTTGCTTGTCTTCATAAAAAGCATGCATGTTTCCATTCCCCTCCTTTTCATCTCAGTGCAGTTTCCCAGTGGAAACAATTCACTCAGTTGGTGCTCTTCTTCCGCCTTCATCTCTCTTTTCTTCAATTACCTTTGGGATGTAAGGCTTACAAAGAAACAGGTGTCCATTGTTGCATCGGCTCTTGTCTCATTTTGAGTCCACTATCAAATCTGTTTCTCACCATTTTGAAAAAATGATCTTGCAACCAAAAAAGTCGTGGTTTTGATACCTGAAAAGGAACAGAGTAATAGATATATATTGTGTTATTACGCTCATTTCTTGCTGACTCCTCGGTCAGTTTTTAATAAGTCTCTTGGCAGCCATAAACTCAGTTGGCTGCCATGGAAGGAGGAGGCCCCTCCTCCAGCTCTTCCTTCTCCTCTAGTGTCTGAATGAGGCCAGAAGTGACATCAGAGGCCTTCCGCTCTGTGACTGGCTCTGCTGGCAGCTGCCCCGGACTACTGCCACCAGAGGCATCCCCTTGTTGCGTGGGCGGAGTCAACGTGGCCTCTTGCTCCATGCAAAGTGCCATCTCTTCTTCCTGATCAGGGCAGAAGGAGTAAAACACACAAGGTCAACTGGATGACTAACTTATGTATGTGGATATATTTTTACCTATAAATAATTATAAATTGATTTGCGTGTCATTGAGGGAAATAAGTATTTGATCCCCTACAATACAGCCAGAATTCTGGCTCCCACAGATTACAATCAATCAATTAATCAATCAGTTACAGATAGAAATACTTCACTCAATGACATGCAAATCAATTTCTAACTTTTATTTCTGTTTTTTCTGTATTTTTGGTTGATATTCTGTCTCGCTCCATTAAAATTAAACTACCATAAAAATTAGAGACTGTTCATTTCTTTGTAAGTGAACAAACTTACAAATTCAGCAGGGGATGAAATAATTTTTTCCCCCACTGTATAAGCTAACAGACTGATTGGCAAATATGAAGACACAGTTTATCAAGACAATCTCACCACAAGGCCCACTGTCAAGCTGTTTTGGAGCTTGTGATGCATAATCTTCCTCTGCAAACCTCCTGGCCATGCTGGTTTAAAGTCAAGGCTTTCAAAGTCAAGAATTAATTTTTAATAGTAAATGGCCTGCACTTAGCATGCCTTTTAACCTTAGCTAGGTCTACAGAGCTCTTTACAGTGCTTCTCATTCACATAGACATTCTGGAGCAACTTGGGGTTCAGTGTCTTGCCCAAGGACACTTATATGTGGCCAGAGATTGAATTACCAACCCTCAAGCCACTCTACACTTACACTAAACCCTTATGGGATACATAACATTCAGTATTTAGTGGCTGTTACTGTTTGTTCCTTTTTTCTTTTTTCTCTCAGTAAAAATGTAGTCATATTGTGATGTAAGCAAGGGGGAAAAAGCTTAATACTCACATACTACGATGAAGACCGACGGGCAGAAATGTTAGAATGTTTATTGACATGGCCGAAAAAAGCTAGTGAACCTTTTCCTAAAGCTTTGTGTTCTACCTGTATACCACTGTAGGGCTGTGCAATTGATCCAAAATTATATTCAGTATAATTGGGATAAAACAATAGTTGTGCTGCATTATTTCACAATGGTGCTCTTGCTTTGTATTGTGTTATAAATCCAGTGCACCCTCTTTATTTAAAGCAATGTGCTTTTTGGTCTTGTCTCAAAAAACCTAAACTAGGTAGGTTTAGTTAATCTTGAACCAATATAGCGGAAAAATAAACTTTGGTCAGGAACAAATGTAAATTCAGTTCAGTTCAGCTGCAAACACTTTGTTTTCAAGGTTCCCAGCAAGCAGCAACAAATACACAATAAAATTTTTGCTAAAAGTTCAAATGCATCATGTTAAATAACCATGTTCTCTAGGAGCAGCTGTGGCTTAGGAGGTAGAGCAGGTTGTCTACCAGCTGGAAGATCAGTCCCAATGCATCCATCAGAATGTGACCGTGTGCTTAGGCATAGACTTGTATGAATGTGTTTGTGTGATTGGGTGAATGAGGCTCGTAGTATAAAGGGCTTAGAGTGCTCAGTTAGATTGGAAAAGCGCTACATAAGTACCGGTCCATTTACCAATCTATATTGACCAAAATAATTGTGATTAGGATTTTTGTCATAATAGAGCAGCCAGCCCCATACAACTGCTTATTTGATGATGGAATACCAAGAAGAGCTCAGCTGCTGTAAAGTTTTACCTTCATGAACTACACAGTATGGGAAAATCAACCTGAAGAAGAGGACTTCATGAATTAGATATATAGGCTACTGATCTTTTTGTGCATTAATAAGGTTGCTCCCTGCAATTTTCATGAAAACTTTCATACCAGCCCCTTCTGCTTCACAACTTTTACATAATTTATCCCATAAATAACTGAAGTTTGGAGGCCTGCCACAACTTTGGCCATGAAAAACCTTTTCTCGACTCTCCCTCCTCTTGTTTCCTGACAATTTTGCTATCTATTCTATCTAATCTATTTAAATTCTTCCTGTCCCAACTTCATCTTATCGAGGCCACAAATCCAATATTTTAATCATCAGTTAATGTCATCATTAATTCAGTCAAAATAATGGAAACGTTGTAAAACAATATGTCTTCAGACTGTCCAATTAGAAGGTTAAAAGTAAAAAAATCCATCTATGCATCCATTTTCTTCCACTTATCTAATTCAGGGGGGCAGGGGGCTGGAGCCTATCCCAAGGTGGGGTACAACCTGGACAGGTTGCCAATCTGTTGCAGGGCTAACACAGAGAAACAGATAACCATGCAAACTCTACAGAGAAAAGTCCCATCTGGCCGGTAAATCTGAATCCAGGACCCTCTGGCTATGATGGTGCTAAATTTGGGTTCAGTATCTTATCCAAGAACACTTCAGCATGTTGGGATCAAACCATCAACCTTTGGCTTGGTAGACGACCCACTATACCTCCACAGCCAACATACTAAATTTTTAAATGTACTCATCAAAGAAAGACTGCAAATCCTCACTATCCTCTTGTCCCCTCACCCCCAACTGGCTGCGATAGATGGCTGCCCCTCCCTGAGCCTGGTTCTGCTGGAGAATTTTTCCTGTTAAAAGGGAGTTTTTCCTTCCCACTGTCACCAAGTGCTGCTCATAGGAGGTCGTCTGATTGTTGAGGTTTTCTCTATTATTGTACGCTCTTTAACTTACAATATGAAGCACCTTGAGGCGAGTATTGTTGTGATTTGGCGCTATATAAATAAAACTGAATTGAATTAAAGTACTGACACATAATTATTATCAAAAATGTCGATCAACATTCCCTCTATTGACAAATTGATCTTAGCTTGCTACACATGCATAAACTGAAACCCAATCCCATGATTAAATGATTAGAAATAAAACTTTAAGAACACTTTGCAAAATAAAAACAGAAATTATACACAGGCTGCAGTAACCATTACTAAATCTCCAGTTTGGTGTTTCTGAACAGTTGTTAAGAAAGCTACAAAATCAAATATTAATCACTGAAGACATAATTTTATGTAATTTAACCCCATGTTTACCTCACCTTGACCTCCTCGTCCTCCTGCTGCTCCAGTAGCGGGGAGTGTTCTGTTCCCACCATCTCTTCACTAGAGGGAACGCACAGGCTTGGTTCTACCACCGCCGCTACACCCATGTACCCACCAGCATCTGCCTGATAGGCTTCCATCTGCCCCGTGTTCCACAGATCAACCAGTGGAGGGTGAATTTGATGAACCAGACTGTGGATGGTGCTGTTGGGCGTTGCTTGCAAAGAGTGGTTGGCACTGTGCAGCCTATGCTCCAGAGACTAGAAACACACAAAAAAGACAGATCAGAAAAATGTGAGGGTTGAGCAGCGAAGGGAAGACATTAAGATCTGTCAATTGTTTGCCAACTTTAGTTAATCTTTAATGACACGCTCCCACATCAGTGACAGTATGCAGTAAACTGACCTCATCTCTGTTTTTCCTTGGGCAACAGAGGCGATAAGCTGCTCTTTTTGATATATTCAGTATAGGAGATCAAGGCTTATTATTTCTCTTGGCTGAAAGTTTCATTTTAAAGATAAATCCAATGATTTTGATGCATGTAAAATAAGTTTTGACACAGCTAACAGTGCGTAGGTACTAGTTTTCCTTTACGAATCACCAGCTGTAGAGCAGTGCTCATTAATTCCTCATCCATGGAAACTTTTTTATTTTTATTTGTTTAAAAAAACGATTTGGATTCTTCCCTTTGGTGAAAATGTCACATTTTTGCAGGTTCAGCTGAGTATTTAGTGAATGACTCTTGACAAGAGTGATGACTCAACAGTGTGAGGTGTGCCAGCGTTCAAATCAGATGCAGTTGAGTCATCAGCTTATCCCAAAGTTTCTTTTTTATGACACAATACAGAACAAAACAAATAAAAGGAGATGATTAGATAGAAAAATCTTAAATTAAGATTATTCTGTTGAATTATTATTTCCACAGTCAAGAATGAATTTCAGACTCTGCATGAAACCTGGGAGGTAAGAGTGTTCTGAGAACATAAAGGATGTATGTTATAAATAAAAGCCCAAATAGCTTAGGCGATAAATTCTGTGGTGTGTGGGTTTGTTCATGTATTGTAATTGGCCCTTAAAAGAAATGAACAAATAAATAAAATGAACATGTTAATGAATTAATTTTACCAGACAGTATTTTAAAATAACCATCTCAGATACTCAAGGCTTATGCATTATTATTCAGACTTGGAGCAACATTATCAGCAACATGTAGGGTCTCATCTGGATTAAACCCCTGACGGCGGCACTCTCGATCACTCACCTGCTGTTGCTGATACTGCAGAAGCTGCTGTTGCTGGTAGTGCTGAAACTGTTGGATCTGCTGCAGCTGTTGTAGTTGACTCTGTTGGAGATTGAACTGCTGCTGTTGTTGCTGAGACAGGAAGTGAGCTGCCGCCTGCCCATCGTAGCCCTCCGTCCCCATAACATACGAGCCAGCAGGGGGAGACGCCACGCCGGAGGGATCGTTGTTGATCGGCTCCCAGGCGTCAGAAGAGGAGAGGCAGTAGTGGCCCTGGGAGACGTATGTGTGAGGCCACACCTCCGCTGAGGAGTGGTGCAATATCTGATCTGGAAAAAGGGAAAAATGCAGCAGCTGCTGTTAGTGCTCTTCAGAATGGGGGCAGCAGATGGATGCAGGAACACTTTTTTTAATGATTTCTACAAAATCCCACTTTTAAAATTTGCTGGTCTTAGAAAAAATAAGCAATTTGTTAAACTGTTAAAATTACAACTTTTAATGACCAACAGTTGCAGCTAATAGCTGTTTAGATGAATGAATAACTTGTAAATAACTCATGAAAGAATAAAGTTACATTGAAACCAAGCACACCATTGTTTTTCTTGTGACATTACCAATAAGTTTGATGTGTCACATGGCCCTCTTCTTATTGAAAAAACAAAAGTTGTATCCAAGATGGCCGACTTCTAAATGGCCACCATGGTCACCACCCATCTTGGGGAGTTTGCCCCCTCACATATACTAATGTGCCACAAACAGGACTTTAATATCACCAACCATTCCCATGTTATTACGGTGTATCCATATAAATGGCCCTAGCTCCAAAAAACTTTCCACATTGGCTGAATATATGTTATGACAGAAACTCTCCAGTATAAACTGAACAAAGTTGAACACTGGCACACCTCACGCTGTTGAGTCATCATTTTGTCAAACTGTATAATGCAGACAGAGCTTTGATTTCCTCCAGTTTTTCTTGTTCAAAGGTGGAGGCTAATAAACTGGGCTCACAGCCACATATATTGCTAAGAGTCTGACTTAAAAACGATGGGATCAATTGAGGTAAATGCATTCAAGATGCAGTTAAGAAAGTCTATTTTAAACCAACAGAGCACTTACTCTAATTGTCTGCACCTCAGAGGCCTGAGGAGACAACACTGCAGTAAACTACAAATATCCAAAATCACTGTTTATATAGATGCAGTGTCTGGTTTTACCTTCCTTCAGTGCATGCTAGAAAATGTGAAATGGCCTAAAGTCTAGAGAGAAGAGACGTGACACATGATGTTCTAACTATTCTGTTTAAAACTGATTTTGGGCTTAACAGCTTCTTCCATTTTCTTCCTCATAAATGCTGTGGCTGTGTTTCACCCGCAGCAGTTACTTGGGCTTTCAGCCTTAGACATATTTGTAGTCCTTTACCTCGGCTGGTGATGCTCTCCTGGTTGACCTCGCTGAGGTGAGCCACGCTGCCCTGGTTTGATCCTGACTGCGGAGTCTCACCATCCATTGATGACCACGCCAGGAGTGTTGCCTCTGAGATTGCAAACTGCTGCAGGATACCTGAGGTCAGAATTCAAAGGGCAAGTCAGGATCATTGTTACTAAGACCTGCGGTATGCTCAATGGGCTGACAGTTAACAGGGTTTGAAGCTCTTGTCCTCATCCACCCAACCTGCTGCAAAACGAGCCTCCTTCTCCCCATCACTGAGGTCACTGTAGGCGTCATTCTCCAGCCGCCGCTCCTTTTCCCGCTCCTGGGTACTGATGCGGGACTGGAGGACACCCCCTGAACCCACCGTCTGCATGCCCCAGTTTTGCCATTCAATCATGTGAGCGACACGACCCTGGGCCATGGCTGTGGGCTTGGTCACTCTTTCCTTCATTGTGCGGGTGACACCTGTTTTAGGAGAAAGACACAGACCAGGAAGGAGCAGAAGAAGAAGGAAGGGTGGCCAAATTAAACAAAATGGAAGGCAGTAAGAGGAGAAAGTAAAAGATCAGAGGTTGAAACAGAGGTGATGAGATGAGTTAAGGGAAGAAGGAGAAGAGAATGAACGAGCAGATGGGGAACAGATGGGGAAAAAATCAAAAGAAAAGGAAGGGACAGACATAAGATGGACATGTTATTATCAAGTGTGCATTGCTTTTGGGTCGAGGAAGGTATGATGCGATGATGTGAGGGCTCATGAAAATATGGACATCCAGTAAGACAGACTGATAAATTGGTTGAGAAACAGCTATATAAAATAAATTCTTCAGTGTTGGAGTTTTTGTGATTACATCTTTGGTTTGAAATTGGTAATTACCACACAGGATAACCAGAAGAAGTTCAAGTATAGTATATCTTTCCCATTTTTAAGAATTGTTTGTAATAACGGCTCCTGCTGTATTATATAAATTTGTTTTGTTATCAAAGAGGACCTATTAGGCTCATTATCAACTCAATTTTTAATTCTTGGACTTTATTGGAGTGGCTTTGCATGATTCAAGATCAAAATAATACTTATTTATCTTACACTGGGCCTTGCTGCAGCCCCTCTGTTCATCGCATGCAGTTTTACCTCGTCTCCCTTTAAATCCACTTCCCCTATAAGCCAACTTTCTTTTGATTGGCTGCCCTTTGCAAACAAAAGGTTTGAACCGCAGGTGGTGGAGCTTCTGTGCTCACAGCCAGAGCTGTGTGCCTCAGATAACCATATTAAGGATATCCACATTCACTGACATGTCTGAAAACGGTCTGAAAGTGAACGATTATAGCAGTCTAAAGCCTGAGCTTTTGGCCCGCAGGGATTACTTTCACACATGCTGACCTCATTATTTAAAACTTTAACCATATTTAACATAAGCATCCACAATTGTAACAGCATTTAAGCCTAAGTCGAGATAATTTATCTGAAGTTCAGGAGCAGGACCACACCCAAAACACTTCCCTTCCAGTCGTATGTCTATAAGCGCCTACTTGCCCCACCATCCCTCCCCTTTTCCTCTGCTTGTAAGCCTCTCTCAAAGGTATCAGGGGAATCAGCCAGGCCCGGGAGCCACCACCAATCCTCAGCAAGGCCTTCCCCAAACAGTAGCCTCTGGCATAGCTTGTTGCTTCATTATTAACAAACGTTTCTCATTCGCATCTGGGGTTGGAGTCCTTGCTAGTGAATATCATTCTATATATTAATATCTATAAATGAATAAAAAAGTAAAAACACAACAGGTCCCCTTTAAGAATGAACAGAATAACTGAACATCTATGGGATGTCTGAGGCATATAATTGCTAATTTTATTCAAATATTGAATATCTTAAATTAATAACTATTCGTAACAAAAACGTTATCAGCCAAATCCTACTATTCAAAAGCCTGTAGTTAAAAGAGGGTCTTCATGAGCACGGATTATAAGCACAGTGAAATGAAAAAGGGGTTGTGGAGGTGACATTCACATGTTTAATGAGACTGTTAACAGCACACGGAAGGGAGAAGGCAGAAGACGTGTCTTGTCTGACAAAGGTGCATCATGGGATGGAGCAGGTTAATTGGGGTGAGGTGGCTGTGTGGCATGAATAATGAGAGGTTGGCTTGTTGACATGATAGCTTCTTCACACCTCTGCTAAGCTGCACCAGGTAAACAGAAAACTGTTCTCTTTCTCTTTATTGTGTTTCGGAAAACTCATAGCTGCTGAACATACATTTCATTTCCTGCTACCAGGCCACTACCAACTCATATCTACATAACAGCTCTGCTCCACACTTTCATGTGACTAACATATGATGACACATACTGTAAATCCCTGGCTGCTTGATTCTCTCTGATGGTGGCACATGAAGATGAGATTCATGAATAAATTATAGGACAAATCAGTACCACACCACACAGTATAGCAGCTGCACTTCATTACACTGTACTGCAGTACAATTCACTGCACTCAAATAAACTGCACTACACAAAACAGCTGGATGAAACCAAAAAACACTGCACTAAAAGAAAGCACTTCACTACACTGCACTTAACTCTGTTTAACACAGCACTTTACACAGTCAAAACATCCATACTAATACTTGCTCAGGACACCACAATTTCACAACCACTTAACATAAAAAAACTACACTTCCCACTCACCTTTCCTTAGAGCAACAAGCTGTATCATGATGCGCTGTGTTTGTGTGCATGTGTGTTGCTTTTGAAGCTGAATTTGTTCCGTCAATGAGTCATTGACGACTGATATCACAGCGTGGAGAGGAAGTGATACAGGGGAACCCATTTAGGGTACCATGCTGACTCCAGCGCCCTCTGAGGACAGAGCCAGCATGGGGTCGTTTACCAGTTACAGCACAGACACACACCTGACACACCTGACAGAGAAGACTTAGCCAGAGCCCCAATGCCATAGGCGTTCGAGTTCCTCTTGAGCCGAGGCAGGATTGATGTGGTGTCTTCCATAGACAGCTAGAAGGAGACAAGAGAGAGGAATGGAGGAGGGGGAGAAAAGTGTGGAGAAAAGGACAGCATGGATGGTGTGAGAGGCCACACAGAGACAGTGTGTCATGACAGTGTGTGTGTTAGAGAGGGGTGAGTGGAGAAGAGAAGTGATGGAGATGTTGGGTTAATACAAGAGGCAAAATTTGCATTACCCAAATCTTGATTCAAAGAGATATTCTAAAAACAAAAAAAAATCTAGTGTTTCTGATTGTGCTCACACCAGTACAATAAACCGACTGTACAGCTGAAGAGGTGAGGGTATCGTGAGGAGGGAAAGGTCAGATTGCTAAGGTGATTTCAATCAAAACGGGCAAAAGCAAAAACAAATAGATAGGGAGAGAAAAGTAGTAGATGAAGGAATGATGCCACAACACTTACATTGATTCCTTCCCATGAAAATTCTGAACGTCCATGCTGAGGGAGAGAAATAGGAGGAGAGAGGTACGGGGAAAGAAGGAGCGGGAAAGAGTAAGAGAGTGACAGGACAGAGAGAACATTGACATGCATCGGGGGAGGAGGGGTGGAGGGGTTGATTGCACATCAGACATGCAGAGGAAGAAATTAAGAGAAGGGAGAGGAAAAGAAGAGAGACAGACACACAGGATTTTCCAGGAACAAGGAAAGTGAAGGACCAGAATGACAGGGAGAAGGGAGGGGATTAAACAGGGATCAGTTTATATTTGCTTAGTTGTGTATAGCAGGCTGAATACGCTACGGATGAATGAATTTCCTCTTCGGTTACATGTGCTGCCAGAAACATTGAAAGCCAGCAGAAAATTGTGTGTGTGTGTGAGAGAGAGCAAGAGCAAGATATCAATACTGTGTTGAACTCTATCTGATGCTGCACACAGACAGGGGACTGAGGCTAACAGGAGGAAGGGGACATTGTGGGTTTATGTTGGCAGATGCTGAGAATAAAGAAGATAAGCAGCAGCCTCTGCCACACCATTCTCTCTATCAACTGGACTGACACTAACTGCACTGGGGACACTGGTGTGCTACTGACTGAGCTGAAATTTTTGTCCCCCTCGCTGTCGATGTACACAGGCAACAAACAGACAGTGAAGACTGGGTGAATATATCCAAACTGCAAAAATCTGCACCCAAAATACACAAAGATCGACCTGTGCATGTCAGAAAAGTACAGGTCTACTTTTTCTGGATAAATGCAATGCGAGCTGCACTGGTAGCAGAAGTTTAAAGAAGATCCTTCTCTTAAAGGTCAGTGATGCCTTTACAGACAGCAGCTAGTTTGCATTACATAACACATAAACTGGAAACAGGGGGAACATGTAGCCTGGTTCAAAATCTAGCTAAAAGCACCTCTGAAGCTCACTAATTAACATTCAAATCCTTAATTAGTCTTCAAACTCCCTTTTCCTAGATTTGTGCTATTAGCTTATGTTTTCTGGTCAATCAGCAGACTCAGGGGAGTTTCACATGAGAAGAAATAGCCTGTAATTAGTAAAACAACTGTGGCCCTTTTTGTTGCACATTTGTGCAGATTAAACAAACAACATATAATGTGCTACTTAGAGGTGCTGGTAGGTGGATTTTTCTGTTTCAGACTAGTTGTTTTTAGTTACCTACCTGCTCCCTGTAGCTTCATATTTCTTTTAAACCTTCATTTAATCAGGAAACAAAACTCTGGAGATTATGACTACATTTCACTCTGGGCCTTACACCGTCTCCCTCAACACTTTCATGCTGGTTGCATGTTCACGTGAAGGATCTGTCACATTTAGTCCTGGTCCAAACCAGCTATCCTTAAGTAAAAGCAGGATATAGGGTACCCCCAGCCCTGACTCCGCACCCATGCAGGCTTACTAACTACATTCGGTGAAGGTGCAGCACCAGTTTTGTGATCTGGAGGAAATTCCATGCACTTACAAATATAAGATCCCTGTGATTATTTCAGTGATAAACAAAATTTAAATGAGTTTTCATGGAAACATTAGTACATGTTTGCATGTTTTGTCTTAGTTTCTCTTTTGAAAGTGGGCTCAGCATGAACCTAGCATGTCTTTTTAATGGCAGGTAAAACCAGAGTTCCTAGAGAAAACACTACTATATATTTAGCAAACAGTAATGAGATTGGCAGTCTACTCATCGTATTCTCAACGTCTATTTTCACATATTGCAGCACATCCATGTAAAAACTGTAATACTTCAATATAAAATATGCTCAACTAGAAGTAACTACATTTTACATTAAAATATAGAAATTAATGAAATGTAAATGTAAACACAGTACTAATACTACTAATGTAATGTAACATACTAGCATTTAGTTAGACCTTTTCTAGTCTTACTCATGGCCCACAGCACTTTAGACTCAAGTCACATTTTAGCCACGCATTCATACAGTGCTTTATTCTGTACAACTTAAGAACTTTATCTGAAAACTGCAAAGTAACTAGAATATTCTATACTGAAAAAAAATACTCGAGTAATGTACTTTGTTAATTATCATCAGTGGTCAATAGAGTAAAATGTAAAGATTAGGTCATTGAATTCTAGGTTACAATAATATAATAATGAGAGTGTGACGACCATGGTAGCATTTACAATCTCCAACAGCTACATCCAGATACTTTATGTTAATCAATGTCTGCCTCTTCCTTCACTCATGTAATTCTATTCTTTGCTCCCACTTCCTCCCTCACTCACTCGCTCCTTGGTCTTCTCTGTCTTGCTCTCCCTTCACAGGAGTGGGTGTGAGGAGAGAGTTAGCCACCACCTAAGTGGTGAAGCTGGGCTGCCTGGAGCAGCTTTCCCTATGTTCTTTTCCAATAGCCCTGACAACACTGATATATATGTATAGAATGTGTGTGTGTCTGTGTGCCTGTGTGTATGTGTGAAAATGGCTGTCTTTTTTCTCTCTCTGCAGAACCAGGGGGCATTCTGGGGCACGACGCATAAATAAATGATGCAATCAGTCCACAGTGCATTTGGTAGAAAAGTGAAGGTCTCTACACTTTAGTCCAAAATGGTTCCCACTCCTGTGTCCTGTCTCAGAGGCTTCAGTTTTAGAGCACGAGATCAGTGAAGCAGCGGGAGAGGAGAGGACAGGAAGATGTACAGTAATAATGATGTGTAGGAAGTTGAAAAAAGAGAGGAGTGATGCCTCTGCTGTTTTGCTTTGAACCAGCACTGAGGAGTGACTCTGTCAGACAGCTATAACAAGCTTGAGACATTCTAGCAACAGCAATAAGCCAACCAAACCAGTGATTATTCAGTCTTCCAGCCACACCACCCCATCTTGGCGAGGGAGGTGTAGTGGAAGCGACTGACATTGCCATGGCGTGACATGGTGGGACACTGCCATCTACTTTGCTAATCTACTAGCATAAGCACTGGCATTATAGCTCATCGTGTGGCCATGTTGGTTCCTCAGGTGGAGTGGAAAACAGTTCACTGTCAGAGGAAGTCAACAACACGGATGAGCCAGAGGGATCACTGAAGACTTACTTGTTCCCCATCCTTTTGGACTGGCACGCCATCTGACGCTGAGAACATGTTAAACAAGAGCGACAGAAAGGCACAGAGAGAGAGAGAGAGAGAAGAGGGGGAGAAGAGAAAGAAACATTAATATTTATTCTTAATTAAAATTCAGTGACAAAACTGCTTGCACAAAATCTAATAAGGGAGGTATTTTCTCTTGTGTGCCTTAATCCTTATATTTCTTCCAGTTCTAATTTCCTCCTAAAATTCCTACATTCACAATTATTTTTTTTTCACTTTATATTTTATATAAATAGTAGTAATACCCCCCTTCAAAAGAAAACCTATATCTCAGATGAAACAGATACCTGGATTATAATGAACACATATAATAAATACATATAAGAAAAACAGTAAACACACATTAGGGAAGAAAATGGTAGTGGCCCCTGTTAGAAGTCATTTTTTTCATGAGGAACTCAGTAGAATATGCAATACAATCCATTTATTAGCATCCATTATCTTAGAAAGGTTAGGTATTATTGGGAAAGGTTGTCTGCTTTGAATTACCACCTAAAATAAACAAAAAAGGTTAATGTTTTGCGTACCCCCCATTAAAAAAAAAAACAAATGCATATATACTTTATGAATCAAATTAAAGGTTCTGTACTTAAAAATATGAAGATATTTTCATACACTAAGCACTTTTCGGCAAATGTGTAAACAGACTGTAATGTTAGATAAAAGAAATAAGATTTTACCCTGAATTCCTCTGTTCCACAACAAAGACCTTGCCGATGACCACACACGCACAAACATTCACACACATCCTGATTCCCTATATGAAAATTTACTTGGGTGCAATAATTCTTTTACTACTGTTTTTGTTTTTGTCAATGTCTTTTTTTTGTTACTCCAGTGTGTACGTGTGTGTGTGTGTGTGTGTGTGTGTGTGTGTGTGTGTGTGTGTGTCTCCATCGTGTTCTAATTTTTTAATTTATTTTATTTATATAGCCACTATACATATATACATATATATGCTCACTGTGTACATACATACATACATACTTACCTATTTTTTACATATTTTTTACAATGCACATGCACATATTTTTATTTTATCCTATTTTTATATTTCTAGATTGTATAGTGTACATCTGTATTTTTTATTCTATTTATTCTATTCCATTGTTTTTCATTTTTGCTGCTCTTTGTCTCTGTCCACTTTCTGCCGTGACAATGCAAATTTCCCACTTGTGGGACTAATAAAGGTTTATCTTATCTTATCTTGCCTGTATCAGCCTGTGGACTCATTTCAATCTCAATGACTCCGGACAGATTTCCCAGGAAAACCCATTCACCTTTATGTCTATTCCTTTCTGCTTAGCACCAACAATGTGCAAAACTGGCCAGAATCACCTTAAAAATACAATCTGCTAATGTCAAGGCTCACTACACAGCAGATTCCAACACAAACTCCACAAAAAACAAACAAAAAATATCTAGTGATGCCGGTTTTACTGAAAGACAAACAAATGGCAATGAAAACAGTTTTATAAAAGCATTTATGTTAGTCAAACTATAGTCTCTCACAGTCATGCCTATCTGTACAGTATTAGTGTGGTGCAGCACTGATGAGTGGCAGTCTACAGCAGACATGGGCAAAATCTACCTCCAGAGCCAGAAATGGCCCACATAGCATCTCAATCTGGGCCCCTGACATCCTACAAGAAAAACATAAATTAATACAAGGCAGCTAATAAATATTGAGGAGAATAACTTCACTGAGTCTGTACTGCCATTTAACTTGATTCCAACAGGGCACGCTCCACTTGTGTAGGCTAACTAACCTCTCCCTTGATGAAGGACAACACCTTACATATCACAGCTGATGGATAAACATCCTTCATGCCGTGTCAGACACCATAACTTTGAAATCTTGCAAAGTGAGGTGACCATCCCAACTGTTCTCATTGGGGTTATTTACAGTTAGTAAGTTTTTAGATTCACGTGGATATTCATGCATTAGGGAAATGTGTGCATTAAAAATGGAAAATATAAATAGTAAATATTAGCCTCATTCATTCAGTGCTTCACTATGTAGGGCAGTGGTTTTAAGTTTCATGTCCAAGTTCACCACAATGATACGAAAAGTAACAGAAAGTTCTTGATTTTTGAAACAAGGACCCAGGCTTGTACATAATTCAGTACTGTGTGTGTCATGTATGTGTGGATCTTCACCTTTTTTAACTGAAGTTAGTATGACTGTCTGAGAAAAATGCTGCCCAGCCACGACCTATATTTACCTCCACCAAAAAGGTCATGTTTTTGGTAGCATTTGCGTGCATGTCATTCTGTCTGTAAAGACATTAACTCGAAAAGTTTTGAATGAATTCTGATAAAACTTTGTAGGGGTGTAGAGTGGGGTCATGTTAACAATCCATTAAAATTTGGCTTACATCCACCAAGGTCTTCTAGGTCAACTTAATGATTTATTGGTCAAAAATTGACAAAAAGCCTTATAACTTGGAAACTATGACTCTTACAAGTGTAGTCTTACATATAGAAAGCATTGTATAAATATTTAAAATATCATGTCACATTTGACCTCTGACCTCTCCTTTAAGGTTAATAGATTGATCTGAAGGTCAAAGTGTTAATGATGCTATATAGAGCTATTTAAAACTATATTTTTTACTACCATTGTTTACATTGACAACATACA
>VUQS01045278.1:10466-27029 GCA_015108495.1 Heterochromis multidens
CAGGACACAAATGTTGTGTAATCAAAGACAGGTGTTCATTCAAATTACAAAGTGCATAGAGAACAGGTGGCATGTCATTTATGTGCTTTATCATTAAATTATTTACAAACCCAGCAGACAACATTATTGGCAGAATTAGTACAAGTAGAGAGTTAATCCTAATATATACTGTGGTCCACAATACTGAGATAAACTCTATGGACAAAAGTAGTGGGCCACCTACGCATTACACTGACAGGAGCTTTTATAATACCCCATTGTAAATCTAAAGGCATTAATATAGAGTCTTCCCTTTGCAGCTACATTAAAGTACAGTATATTTCCACTCTTCTAGGAAGGCTTTCCATAAGGTTTTGGAGTTTATCTATAGGAATTTTTCACCCAGAAGAGCATTTGTGAGGTCAGACGAGCTCAGAATTTCTGTTCTCCTTCATCCCAAAGGTGTTTGATGGGGTTAAGATCAGTTCAGTTCAGTTCAGTTCAATTCAATTCAATTCAATTTTATTTATATAGCACCAATTCACAGCAATAGTTGCCTCAGGGCACTTTATATTGTTGAGGTAAAGACCTTACAATATTAGAAAGAAACCCCAACAATCACACAACCCCCTGTGAGTAAGCACTTGGTGACAGTTGGAAGGAAAAACTCCCTTTTAACAGGAAGAAACCTCCAGCAGAACCAGGCTCAGGAAGGGGCAGCCATGTCCTGTCCTGAAACACTATGGGAGACAGAGCAAGAGTTTATTAATTACTAATGATTACATACAGTAGTGGTGTATAAGCAAATAGGGAGTCAAAAGAGATGAGTGAAGAAGAAATGCTCAGTGCATTATGGGAAGCCCCCAGCAGTCTGGGGTGGATGAGGTTCGCCCTGAGTTCCTGAAGGCTCTGAATGTTGTAGGACTGTCTTGGTTGACACGTCTCTACAATGTTGCGTCGAGATCTGGGACGGTACTTCTGGATTGGCAGACCGGGGTGGTGGTTCCCATTTTTAAGAAGGGGGACTGGAGGGTGTGCTCCAACTATAGAGGGATCACACTCCTCAGCCTCCCCAGGAAAGTCTATGGCAGGGTACTGGAAAGGAGAGTCCGTCAGTTAGTCGAACCTCGAATGCAGGAGGAACAATGCGGTTTCTGTGGAAACCAGACCAGCTCTTTACCCTCTCAAGGATATCTGAGGGTGCGTGGGAGTTTGCCCAACCAGTCTACATGTGCCTTGTGGACTTGGAGAAGGCATTTGACCGCGTTCCTCAGAATATTCTGTGGAAGTTGCTTCAGGAGTATGGGGTGTCTGGCCCGTTGCTACGAGCCATTCAGTCTTTATACAGCTGTTGCGAGAGCTTGGTCACCATCCCTGGCAATAAGTCGGACTCGTTTTCGATGGGTGTTGGACTCCGCCAGGGTTGCCCTTTATCACTAATTCTGTTCATAATTTTTATGGACAGAATTTCTAGGCATAGCCAAGTGGTGGAAGGCTTCCACTTTGGTGGTCTCAGAATCTCATCCCTGCTTTTCTCAGATAATGTGGTTCTGTTGGCTTCATCAGGTGGTGACCTCCAGCTCAATGACATATTTCAATACCAGTGGCTATGCTTCATTTTATTGATCCATTACATGTGACAGAATACAAATAACCTGCAAACAAAACAGATGCTGATTCAGATCCTGCAGAATGTTTTAAAGAGAGATCACAGAGCACTTACATCTAATTTAGCTCATTAATAATTTTAGTATGCACAACCTAAGCTGTCATTATTATCAGGGTTAAAATGATTCTACAAGTACAAAGATTACCTAAATGCTGATATATAATGTTTACCAATGGTTACTTTGCTATGTTTGCATATTAGAATCCTAAAATTTGCTAATTAGCACAAAACACAAAGTACAGCTGAGACTGGTGGGAATGTCAGTTGAACAAACATTTTGTAATAAAGCAAATATCAAGAATTGAAGTTTTACCTGATGATAACACTACAAAAGAAAAAATAAGTAAAAGAATAACACAATTTATAACAACTGATCCTGAGGAGAACATAAGTGAAAACTTACCAACAGTTTTTGAGAAATTTTGCTTGTGACCAAAGAAAGTAGTCAGTGTGACGATATCCACCAAGTCATTAGTATTCAACCTTCAGGTGTCAGAAAGCCTTTACCAAATATCGACTGTTAACCATAAATATCCCATGAATCCATGGAGTACGTACGTGAAAGGAAAAGTCATAACAGCCAACCCAATTGTTGTACAGACATTTCACTTAAAAAAAACTTTACAACCAAAACTGATGAAGTCATCTTTATCTACACTCACACTACATCTTTATTTACTTTATTTATTTCATCTTTACACAATGTGCTGAAACTATGACATTACAAACTGTCTTTGCATCAGTTTCACATGTGTACTGCATGTGTGAACATATGTAAAGAGGTTACATGACCAAAGCACAAACATTTACACATTATTTCCATTATTTGATTACAATAATAATTAATTACAACATTACATGTGAACATTGTTCAACATTATTCAAATTTAATGGATATTCAGTCTGAAGATCACCTATTTGCTCTTTGTTTGTGTTTTTCAGAATATACATTTACTCTTATACCACAGGTTTTTGGACAATTACATTTTTGTTTTTGTATACCAACACAGTGGACCTTAAATTAAACAACTGTTGCATGGTGAGGTAAGACTATTGGAGAGATAGCAAAAATTTCAGATGGTTTACAGCAAGGTGCAAACCACTGCTTACACTCAAGAACAAGAAGGCCAGATTAGACTTTGTCAGAAAACATCTAAAAGAGTCTGTGCAGTTCTGAAAAAAATTCTTTGGAGAGATGAAATCAAGATAAACTTGTAACAGAATGTTGGGAAGAGAAAAGTATGGTGAAGGAGAGAAACAGATCTCAAGCATACCACATCGTGCTGATAGAAGTAGCAGGATGAATTCTGAAGTGTACAGAGTTATACTCTCTGCTGAGATTCAGCCAGATGCTGCAAAACTGATCGGATGGTGCTTCACAGTGCAAATGGATAATGGCCCAATGGATACCGGAAAAGCCCTACCCAACAGAGCATGCTTTTCGGTTATCAAATACTAAATTCAATACAGTAAGACCCACAAACAAGCAGCAACTGAAGATGTCTGCAGCAAAAGCCTAGCAGAACATCTCAAGGGAGGAAACAGAATTTGGTGATCTCCATGGGTTCAGTCAATGACTGCAAAGGATTTTCATCCAAGTATAAAAAATATTTACATTTAAAATTAAGTTAGTTTTTTCAATTAATTTTAGTCTTTTAAAATGAAGGACTGAGTAAAAAAAAAACAATATGTAAATCCTAAACTGTTAATGCAATATTAAACCCCTTGAATTAAACTTGAAAGTCTGCACACATCTTCGTCATTTGAGTTAAAATCTACTGAGCAGGTATAAAGAGGCAATATTACAAAAATGTGTTATTGTACAAACAATTATGATGGACCTAACTACATTTCAAAGAGCTAAACATAACTGTGTTATGAAAACATTTTTACTGGGCATCACAACTTAAAGGGCTTGAGAGTTGTGATGTTAAAATTAGAATCAGTGAATTGACAAACATCTAAAACTACCTTATCAAATATACAATACAGCCAAACAAATGCCACAGATATCATAAAAATTACACAGTAACCACCAAGAAAGGATTAAAATTATTTAATGATAAATGTATAATCATACCAAACCACATTAAATTCCAAACAAAACTGGTTTATAAAATCTAAGCTGAATTACCTACCTACAAACAGCTTAACAAAGCTCTCTGCACATTTACCATTGCATTCCCTCACCTTTGTCAGACACATTGCTTGTGGTCAGTTGTCTGTTATTCCGCTCATGCCCACTGTCAAAAGACCTGTTATATATTATTTAAAATCTGTGTGAGTTAGTACTGTGCATCCATTTTTTAATTAAATTATTTAGAACAAAACAACAAGCTACATTTGTCAAAGTGTTATATAGCTGATCTATTATCCTTTTATTATTTTTTTCTTAGAACAGCAGCATGAGAGTTTTCCTGCCTTGTGCAGATACAGCAGGGGTAACACCAAACAGCTGGGTAGGTTTGACCAGAGTGAACTATTTTGCACAACACACTGGACAGTGCTGCTCAACAGAGGCGACACAGTCACAGCAGTGGAAACAAGGAGCCCAAAAAACAAAAACCACACAGCACAGGTTATAGCTGTGATGGTGCAGAAAGCTCTTTGCTTTAATTGGTCAACCTTCTCCTTTCCCCCACCTTTTTCCCCTGGCCCTGGGTGAATCAGAACACAGAGAGCAGAGAGGCTGCAAAAAGTTATAATTATTATGGAGAAAATCAAAAAGCAAAGTCTTGGGACAATGGTGTACGGAGGGATGCATAGAAATGTAACACCCGTCATTCCAAAGGTCAGCAGCCAACCACAGCCAATGCTGATGTTTCTCATCCTGGTCCCACGGGTATTTCTTAGACCCAGGTATGTGATGGGGTGAACGACAGCCAGGTAACGGTCTACACAGGTCAGAAGGTGGAAAGACATCTCTCCATAGGAAGCAATGAACATAGCAAGTGATCCTACTATTAGCATCACAAAATGATTAGCATATGTCCCACCACAGACGACGAAGTACCCCAGGACCCAGATCAGCTCCACAGTAGCCATGTGGTAGGTGAAGACGTCAGAGTGACTTACTGTTTTAAAGGAGCACTGCTGCTTCCATTGTTGGTAACCCAGGTAGAGGATGAAGGTGGAGAGAGGAACAAGGAGGATGACTCTCAGTGCACTGTTGGCATTGAACATGTTATAGCTAACTGTGTAGCAGTCATTGTCCAGAAGATAGTCTGAGGTGGAGTTAACTGACATATTTGCTTTATAGCTTGTAGATCTGAGAAAAATGAATGAGGGGGATAAAAAAGGAGGAAGGAGAAAGGGGAGAAGGACACAGTTAAGGAGTTTCAGGTAAAAAAAATCTGACAAGTTTTCAGAGTGAGGCAAAATAGGTGTAGCCACTGATTCCTTTATGTTTTTCTTCATTCCTGCCAAAGGTGGACATTTTGACAGTAAGCAGCACTGTAAATTGTTGTGGAAGGTGATAGATAAAAGCTATTCATAATAACTCTTGATGCATGCTCAATAATCCAGGTAAAAGAATCCCAAAAAGCTGAATCTGTTCATCTGGACGTAGCGTTCTTTTTTTTTTAGTGGGAGAAACGTTTCGTCAACTTATCCAAGTGACTTCTTCAGTCTCAGCTGACTGCAGGATTCCCCAACCTTATAAACAGTACATTTGCATAATGACCGAAACCAGCACCATTGACTAACAATGGGCCATTTGGTCAGTTCCTTGATCAATAGTATGCAAATTGTCATGACCATTGATCAATGGCCATGAGTACCATTCACAGAGATTGGAGAATGGCTGCAATCTTAATATTCATAATAACAATTATATTACAATTCCTGTTAGAATATGGAGGAAAAATACGCCTTAACATATTGTTTACTTAACTTTATACATTCACCACTGTCCTTACCAAGGTGAATATTTTTTTTTTTTAAAAAAAGGATTGGATAACCGAGCATTAACAAATGTCACTTAGTCCTAGGACAGTTTTACTTAGCCGTTTTTTGTGGAAAGAATAGATATCAGGTTATCTCCTGATATATGAGTGCCTTTGGTATTATTCACATTACAGCCATGAAGTGTGTACATAGGCTCAGGCTGCTGAATTGTAGTTACCAAAAGGAAAGAGAGTTGCAATTAACTGGATCATGGGTCTGTCACCATAGCTGTGCTGGGACACAATACCAGTATATCACAATGCCACTAGAGTGATCAGAGTGATCTTCTACTGCTGCTTTTTGATCTCTATGAAGAGTTAATCACTGCTTGCAGCTGTATTAACAGCGTAATATAGAAACTTTAACCATACAAAAGGCAGCAGATGAATGAGACTTTGCATTAACATATAACATCCAATGATATAGGAAATACTCAGTTTGTTTGATTAACTCAGTTGATTAATAGAAAACATGAATAATTGTTATTTGAAAATTGCATATGCACATTTGGAAACACTAAGTGAAGTCCAATAAAAGTTAAAGTTACATGGTCATTTAACAAGTTTACCATCTATTAAATGACATGTGAAACTCTTAAAGTAGATCTTTTTTGATCTACATAAGCATCTCATGTAGTAATATATATGAAGGACTTTTAATTTATGGTACTATTTCTTGAAAGGAATTCACTTTGTAAAGGTTATCTACAAATTACAACAACAATTACACTAACAAAGCATGGTGGATAAATTAGATTACAAGACGGTAATAATATGATAATCATAGTATTTGAGTATCAAGGGATCAGTCACAAAGGGAATAATTGTCAAACTAATTTAAAGATGTCAAGTGTCAATTTATGATTCATGATTAATAAATCTAAAATTACAACACACAAGCATGTTTTCATAGCCTTTGGTTTTCATTTTAACTCTTTGAGGGCTACATCATTATCAGTGATGATCCTTACTCTAATTATAACCCTATGCTATCATAATTTGTATTTTTTTTTAAACGTTTTCCTCTTACCCTATGACATCTAGGGTAGGCTCCAGTGCCCCTATGATCCTGGATCGGATAAGCGGAAGAAAATGGATGGATGTTTTCCAGTATTTTGGCAACAAGCAGACAAATAAAATAATCAATCTGACACACTAAAAACTCTACTTATTTTCCAAAAATGTCTTCTTTGCTTTTTTCCAGAACATACGGTTAGGATTTGGAGCTAGGGTTGGGGTCATTACTGATGATAACTTAGACCTCACAGGGTAAAGGAAATACTTACATGTAGTAGAAACATGTATTAGACAATCTGCAGCCCTAATTCATGGCTATTTTTAACAAAAAATGAGTACACTTCGTGATATCTGAATCCATTTAATCTTAGCATGAAATTGAAAATGAGTTTTTTGAAGCCCTGATTAATGGCTTTTATATAGAAACTACCAAAAGTGCTTTTAGGTAAGAAGCCACGAGATTAACATTCAATTTTCCCAGTATAGATAATTTTTACTTCCAAAAAGGTATTAGGATGATTTTAGCTTGAAATGTGAAAATACGATTTTAAATTCATTATCATCTTACCTCATTAATGTCACAATATTAACATTATAAATCCAAATATTGTTCAGATATCACCATTTTATTTTCAGCACATACTAAATAGTTTAATCACAGTTGGAAATAATTAATTATGGTTGGCCATCAACACCCTTTGCATAAATCCATTATGAATATCAAGTTACTTAGAAATTACATGGCACTACTTAATGTTTTCAACTTTGTTATCAAATGATTTCCCTCCTACTAACATTAATAAGCCAAAGTATAAACGTGCAACCAATGGCTAAAATCTATAGAAAAATCAGCTAATGTAATATTGCTACTAACACAGGTGATTTAGATGTAACCACAGCAAACATTTGTGTTGCTATGAGAAGTAATGAGTAGGTTAATTAAAACTAAAAACTCCTAAATGAAACTTAAAGTTTTTAAAAAAAATTATGAAAGATGGCACAAGTCTACTGAACATAGTTGGCAAAGATTTTGAACCAGAAATTATACTTTTGAAAAAGAGAGACTGATTTAAATATCCATAGAAAAGAGGCAATTTAAATAAAAAATTGTACTATATTAAACGCACCCACCTTGTTTTCAGTATCCTTCTTGTCTTTAAAATCCCACGTCTCCAAACTCTCTGACTGCTTTTGACTCTATATGCACACTTGCGCCTCTGCTATGTTGGTTATGCTCACTATTACAGGAGCAGGACTGTGTGGGCTTTTTGCATGACACAAAAGGGCGTTTTATTGCTCCATTACTGGAAACTACAGCAGGCTAATTTTGTTTGTGAATAATTCATCAACAAAACTCAGCTTGTGCTCACAAACTGTGCATGCACTAGCATCTGTCAGTATTTATGTGGATTTTTTGGAGTCTGTGTTGTTCTGAGATCCAGTTGTATCTTGATGTTAGTGATTAGTGGACTAGCTATTGTTAGCTAGTGTTGCTCACTATGGACGCTGAAGTAATCGTGAACAAGAATAAACATCACATGTTTTAGAGTTTTGTTGAAAGAACAATGCCAGTACTTTATATAGAAATCAGTAAACAGGCTGTTATGGAGATTTTGAAAGTTATGTTACAATCAATTTATAAACTGGTACTTAAAAACATTTAATCTATGAATACTACTGAATAATTTCAGTACCAGTGGTTATTTCATCAATCCATTACATCTGACAGGTTTCAGATAACCTGCAAAGAAAAACAGATGTTGATTTGTTGATTGAGCAGAATCCAGCAGAAAGCATGCACATAGAGTAAGACCATCTCATTTACATGATTAATTATTTTACTACTCATGACTCAAGATGTAAATGTTATTATTAGGATCCATAGTGTAGTGGTTCATGAATTTGTCTAACAATCAAAAGATCCCTGGTTCAATCCTGAGACGAGACACAAATCCCTGGCATAAAAATCTGTCAAATCAAATATATGGTGATATATATAGATATAGATATAATGGAACAGCTGAAAGTGGCTATGATTAAGTGGTATGCTCTTTTATGAGTCAGTCATAACTGAGTGTAGACTGACCCATGAAATATGCCGGGTGGGGCTGCGTTGCATTCTAGCTCTGATGTAGCTGCCAGAGCTGATCGCACCCATTCATACACCATTTGAATACAGTATTCAAATCTGATGGTTATTCAGCCTGAACATCAACTGTTTGTCTAACAGTTTGAGTGTAGTGAGATTGTTCTGTGCTAAGACTTTTGGACTTTGCTTTGCTACTTTAAAGGACTTTTGAATTGCTATGTTAAGATTAGAATCACATAATTAACAAACATCTAAAACAACCATATCAACCATGCAATAGACTCAGACAAATACCTGTAATATCCCATAAAATGATTAGAAAGTACCAGAAAGCCCTAAAAAAATACCAATAAGCTACAGGTATCGTGTAACAACATATTTGTTATCACAAAAACCAAGCAAAAAGAAAAAGAAAAGTAAACAACACCAACAAAATATATTTACTTATCTGGTAATGAATGCATATTATGCATGATCCGTTTGTCTAATTGTACATGCTTCACTTAGATCAGTGAAACTGTGACATCATGGGTGCAAAATGAGCACTGAGCATTATTGACTCATTTCCATACCAGTGGCTATGCTTCATCAACATATAAAATTTGAATCTGACAAGATTCAATTAACTTGCAAACAAAAACAGGTCTTCACTTAAATGAAGCTGTATCATGTAGAAAGAGTGTACATAGATCACAGAGCAGTGACATCTTGTTTACATGATTTATAATTTTAGCATGCACAACCCCAGTCATCATTATTTATTAGCAGGATTGGTGCCATCTTCATTTGGTTTTTACTGTTAAAGAAATCACTCCAAGTCATGTTTGTCAGTTTGCTGTCGTGGTGTGTTTATAAGTATTCTGGTATACAGTGGTTTACCAGCCCAGAGAGTGAGTCTGGGAAAGTAAGCCAACCCTGACTCACTGAAAAGGCATCACATTTATACTGGTACACAAGAGGACAGAAGAGATCAACAACCAGTGGAGGGTATAATTTAGTCGGTGTTAAACAGAAACAAAAGGTATAACATCAAGGGTCTGGAAGACAACAGTGGAGTGACAAGGTCAAAAATTAAAAGATAAACAGGTAAAAGAAAGGCGATAGGTTCTAAAGGTCAAACACTCCAGGGGGTAGCAGTTAGGCCTTTTGGTTTTAGGGATTGTAACCAGGAACGACAGGATGCTAAAGGCAAAAGATTCAGAGAATAGGGAGTCTGCCTCAATGTCCTTCATCATTAGTCAGTAATAACTTTAAAAATACAGAAAAATATAAGTCTCAAAGTTGCAGCTAAAACACAATGTTGACAACAATATAGTGGCAAAGTCCACAAAGTTATTAAAACACAACCAAAACACAAATATCTGTAAACTGATTTCATAATTTGAGTACAACATGCACACATTACATACACACCATTTGAATACAGTATTCAAATCAAATGGTCATTCAGCCTGAATGGTAACAAGTAGCCCCCCCCGATAGGACAACTCCCTTTTCAGAACCAGGCTCAGGGACTGTTACTGGAGGCCAAGTTAATGCCATCCAGAGTAAGTATCTGGTTAGACAGTAATTTTAAGTACAGCATAAATTAAAAACTGATGAATGATAGAAAATCTATCATGCAGATCAACATAATGAATGATAACTAACAATGTAAAAAATTAAGATGTAAAAAAATGTCACTCTACAATACAGACCGCGCCCTGAAAAGTACGGCGTACTTATGATGTAAGATGAGAAAATGTTGGTTGTTTCTCCAGAAAATTACCATGAAATTTGGAGTGCTTGAAAGTACTTACGCTGTACCAGTTACAAAGAATAATTTGTTTTTTACATACAAGTTGTAACTTAGCCAACCTTTCTAACATCGGGTCTAGCTCCATGTAGCCCTTCAGTAACTGAAAAATCCATTTGCTGCTGTTGTAAGTGCTCATATATACAATAAATTCCATCCTTTAATCCAGACATGGGGAGAGTCCACACAGAATGGCAGCAGCCTGCATTTGAACCCACATTCAAACTGGTGACCTCTCACTCTTGAATCAAACTGGCCATTACCAATAACCTGTACCAAAAGAAGTTTACAATACTCTCATTCATTTCACCATTAAATGAATGAGACCAATTTTGCACATACAGTCATGACCAAAAGCTTTAGCAGTGGCACAAATTTTGGGTTTCCTACTACACTTTGACACTTTAGTTTTTATTTAAATTTTTATTTTTCTATTCAATAGAGAAGAACAATAATAAACTCTAAATTACTCTTCAGCACATCCATCACAGTGCATTATCTTGTCACAGAACATAATACCAGTTGTGAATTATTGACATTTGATGCCAAATATTCACCCAAATACTGTATGTAACAAAAAGCCTTTTCACATCAGTGTTTGATTCAAATGTGAAAATAGAACCTACTGAGAGTTTGTGTAATAAGTTCTTTTCTTTTTTTTTTTGTTGACTGAATATTGATCATTAAAGACCCATTTCCATACCAGTGGCTCTGCTTGATCATATCATTCCATTACATCTAACAGGATTCAAATAGCCTTTAAATAACAATAGGTGTTCATTTAAATAAAGCGTGTGTGTGTGTGTGTGTGTGTGTTTTCCACCTAATCTTCTAGCTGACCGGATTTTGGTACATTTTCTGTGATTCCATTCATGACTGCTGACAAAACATCTGTGATCTAATCAGCTAGTAAATTTTTAAATGCTGTGGAAGTTAAGAGTATGCCTCTGTTCCAAAGTAGTTTAAGTGGGGACCTATTGTGTCTTCCATATGTTTTCTTTAATTATTTTATGCTGATATTCATATTAACCTAAGTTGTCATTGGTCACAAACCAAGCTCTAGCCCCAAGCCATAACTCTATGTTTTGGAAAGAAGCAAAAAGTCCTGTTTTTGGAAAAAAAAACAATTAAAAAATTTTTTTTTTCTTTTTCCTTGATTGCCAAAACTTAAGAGAGCAACTTATAAAAAGAACAAAAAATACATTTTCTGAGAGCATAAGGTTAGGGTCATTACTGATGATTACTCAAACTTAAACTGCCAAATTTTCATGATTAATGATAATTGCTGAGCCAAAGGCTTGGGCTTCATATTACTTTGTATATAGGTTTTCAATAATCATTTGTACCCTCAGGGTGTCCCGATTATCAGTTTGAAAAGTTTCCTACACTTTTTTCTCATCACTTGACAATTAGATTAAAAATGATTCTTCAAAAGACAATTTTCTCCAGAAAGAACCAAATTGTCCATGTGGACATCATGAATATCCTTTACACTGTTTAAGCCCCGCTAAGGATACAACCATATATTAAACCATCAGTTAAACCATAAAAGCCAATGCTTTAGGTTTCTCAATTAGGTTTGGATCTCTGCAGTTTATGAGTCAGCAGATTTTTTGCAACTTTTAGGCACTATATATCTCAGCACTCAGTGACCCTGCACTGTAAATTTACATGGTCTGTCACTTTGTGGCTGAGTTGTTGTGGAGATCTAGTACACTCATGACCAATAAACTGACTTTGATGGTGTCAGAATTCAAGACATTGGGTTGTGCTCTGCAGAACGGCCAGTTGAAATGCCAGCTACAAAGAAAATCTTATTGACTTTAACCTAACAACCTCTCCAAAATCAAGGCTACCAGAGTGAAAGCACTAATCAGACTTACAAAAGGGAAATTTAGGTATTTAAAACCATATAGCATGAAATTAAAAAAAAAACTTTCTAATCCTTGTGTAAGCAGGTGAAAAGACTAAATATCCAATTCTGAATTTCTCATCATTCATTCCTAAACCATGTAGATCCATAGTATAAATCCAGGTATGATTTACTCGAATCCAATCCCTTTCTTTACTTATTGTTAAAACAGACCCATGAGAGTTTTTTTTTCCTGTGTAGATACAGCAGAGGTAACACCAAACAGCTGGGCAGGTTAAACCAGCCTCCACTCATTGCCACCAGAACCTTGACATCACTGCTCAAAAAAGGTGAATTGCTTACAGCAGAAGAAACAAGAAGCCCAACAAACCACAACAACACAGCACAGGTTATAGTTGTGATTGTGTAGAAAGCTCTCCGCTTTAATTGGCCAACTTCCTCTTTTTGTCTGCCTCCTTCCCCTGGCCCTGGGCGAATCAGAGCACAAATTACAGAGAGACTGCAGAAAGATAGGATTATTATGGAGAAAACCAAAAGGCAGACTAGTTGGATGAATCTTTTGTTAGGAGTTAATAGAGCATCAACACCTGTCAGTACAAAAGACTGCAGCCAAGCACAGCCCGTGATGATGTTTCTGATCCTGACCCCACGGGCATTTCTTAGGCCCATGTAGATGATGGGGTGAACAACAGCCAGGTAACGCTCTACACAGGTCAGGACATGAAAAAGCATCTCTCCATAATAAGCAATCAAAGTAGCAATTGTTCCTACTGTTGCGATCAGTAACTGATTAGTGAATATGCCACCAAAGTTGAGGAAGGACCCCAAGACCCAGATCAGTTCCATGGCAGCCATGTGGTAGGTGAACACGTCAGCGTGGCTTGCTGTTTTAATTGAGCGCTGTTGCTTCCACTGTTGGTGACCCAGGTAGAGGACGAGGGTAGAGAGAGGTAAGAGGAGGATGGCTCTCAATGCAATGATGGCAGTGAACATGTTTGTGCCAGCTGTGTAGTAGATGTAGTCCAGAAGATAGTTTGAGGTGGTATTAACTGACATATCTGCTGTAAATCTTGTAGGTCTGAGGAGAAAAAGTGATTAGAATGATAAGTAGAGTAACAAGGAGGGGAGAAGGGAAAAGGGTAAAAAGACTGACAGTTAAGCAACTGTGATGTAAAACATTCTGTTTTCATTCCTGGGCAAAGTGGGTTTAACTGGTTTCTTAAAAATTATTCCCCACTGATTTCTATACCAAGCAGCAATGCAAAATGTTACTTTGAATTTTTCAATTGTGAAAAAGTTGTGATTCTTTTCCCCATGATGAGCCACTACAACTGATTTGAGGGTTCCCCCACCTGCTGAATCTCACTTTAACCCTTGACTGTAACACTTCTCCTGTTTACGTGTGGAGGCAGTCACCCTCTACAATGTAGGCAACAGAAAATAGAGCTATTTTAAAAAATTCTCCTTTTTCCCTACTCGTGTCCTACATAACTCATTCAAGCTGAGTGCACTGATTAGAATTAAAATTTAGACTGAAATAACATTTGTATTCAACGTCCTCAAAAGAGCTACTTTTACTTTCTTACTCAGTACTTTTCAGAGCCTGCACTTTTTCACTTTTACTTGAGTAAAGAAGTTGAATCAGTACTTCAACTTTTACCAGAATATTTTTTAACACAAGTATCTGTACTTGTACTTAGGTACGCAATGTCTGTACTTTTGTCCATACACAATGTGCATCAAGTATGGCGATACAAATCTTCTTTGCATCAGTTTATCAGGAATGAACATCTGTGCAGTGATTAAGCAACCAAAACACAAATATTTGCAAAATGATTTCATCATTTGATTACAATAATAATTTAGATGCTTTAGATGTGCTCTTTACACAAACAACATTTGAATGCAGTATTCAAATCTAATGGCTATTCAGTCTGAATATCACCTGTTTGCTCTGTGTCTGTCTGTCTGTAGTGCTGTCTTTCTGAGCAACAATTTAAACCATTATAGTGAGGACATACTGTATCTGTGCTATGAAGACATTTTGACTTGGCCTAAAACTGGGCTACTTTAAAGCGCTTGTGCTTTGTTATGTCAAGGTTAGAATCACATCAATAAACATCTAAAGCTATCCTATCAAATAACAATGCACTCGGCCAAATTACTCTAATATCCCAGAAACGGTGTAGAAACCATCAAGGAAGCTTTAAACCTCTAGCAATAAATGTACAATTTGTTTACAGCCTGACAAACATTCAACAACTTGTCAATTTCTATATAAAACAAATATAATGTATAAAGATCAACCACTTAAAAAAACCTAAAAAAACACCCACCCAACATATTTTCAGTTTATATTTGTCTTGGTCCCTGGGTCTTGGATCCAGGGTTGTGAGTTTTTTGTCAGTTCATTATTTATTTTTGTTTTGTGGATCACAGGTGTCTCAGTTTGGCTCTTTTGTAATATTTAAGATTGCTAGTTTCCTTTGTCATTACTATATCATGAAGGCCTTCAACATTGTCAGGCACATTCGGTCTTCTATTCCACATAATCCTCTTCTTAGTCAGTTATCTCTAATTTCACTCATAACCACTGTCAATAGACCTGTTATATAATCAGACTGTAAAGTTTCCATTTTTAAAAAAAAGTCTTTGGGAATTAAGATTATCTATTTTTCTGTTAAAATGATGAGATAAATAATAGAATATGCAAAATTTGTCAAAAAAGGTTTTAGGGAGAACTATTATGTTTTCTTTCTTTCGTTTTACTATTATTTTAATGTGGAGATTTCCTTATTAACCTGTTAAACCCCAAACAGGTTGCCCCTGGTATCGGGGGCAAGAGGTGGAACGTCTGGTTTCACGGGCTGTGCTGCCGGGTCTGTTATTTAAATATAGACGTGTGGTATTGACAGAAACGTCCGAATCTCAGCTAAAAGCTCACCAAACCATTTCAGTGACCACCAAACACAGCTAAAACAACAACATTAAAGAGCAGGTGAACAGATTCGTCACAAAGATGCTAGCACAAATCACGGATTCCCCCTTTCACCCGACAGCTTGTACACGGACAAGCAACATCTTTGTTTAAAGCACAGTTCTCACAGATTCCAAAACTGCACGTTTCATCACGCTCCAACCAAAATTCACTGAACCAGCAGCAAAAGAAGACCAAAATTACGCTTCATGCTCAAGTTCAAGTTCAAGAGTTTTATTTGTCACATGCAGTTATAGCTGGTACAACATACAGTGAAATGTTTTTTCTGGCAATACCCCCGACTGTGCTACACAGGATAGACAAGTATCTAAGAGATATAATTATACAGGGTACTAACATATATATATATATATATATATATATATATATATTATATATTAAAAAATAAACATAATAGAAATAATATAAACATATTATAAACAAATATTTTATGTCATGGTCCTGGGTCTTTGACTCAGGTTTTTTAGTTTGTTTGTTTCATTTTGGTATTATGAGATTTTGATGCCTAGTTTCTGAATGCCTCTTAGTTTTATTTGTATATCTACTTCTTGGTTCTTGGTTTCTTTATGTTAGTTCCCCGTCTGTCCTGACTTTGCCTCTGTGTTCTGTTCCTCATGTTTATGTATCTTCTGTCCCGGTGTCAAGTTCTCGCTTCTTAGTGTCTCAGTGTGAGTTACTTCCTGTGTTACTTTGATGGTCTGTTGTCATGTGTGTGTCATGTTCAGTATTGCTTCCTCTTGTCTCGTTAGTGTGATTATGTTCCTGTCGTGTTCCCACCTGTTTCCCATCCTCTCATTACCCAGTGTTGTATTTAGTCTCTCAGTCTGCCTTTGCTCCTTGTCACGATCTCCCTCATTGTGTGTGCTCTCGTCTCGTCATATCATTATCTTCCAGTCACTGAGTAAGTAAGTCTGTAGTTAGTCAGTTGGTTAGTTCTGTTCTCCCCTGGTCTGGTTTTTGCTTTTGTTTTTGCATCGCGTTTCTCCCAGCATAAATAAAGCTGTGGTTTTTAGTTCAAGTACCGTCTCTGACTCCTACCCTGTCTGCCACACACTCCCGGTTCCCTGACATTATACATATTATACGTATATTACATACATATATACACAAAATATAAACATCCATCCATCCATCCATTTTCTTCCGCTTATCCGGGGCCAGGTCGCGGGGGCAGCAGCCTAAGCAGAGAAGCCCAGACC
>VUQS01045280.1:0-12094 GCA_015108495.1 Heterochromis multidens
CTGTCTGGGTCTATGGTTGATTAATAAGCTGGAGTGGAAGATTGCTGCTACTCCTCCTCCTCTGCCTGTGCTTCGAGGATTCTGACAGTTAGTATGACTCGGGGGTGTCGATTCATTTAAACTAACAATCATCCTGCTGCAACCAGGTCTCTGTAAGGCAGAGTAAATCAATATGTTGATCTATTATTAAATAATTTACTAACAGGGACTTAGAAGAGAGAGACCTAATGTTTAAATGTGGACTTTTAAACATTAGGTCTCTCTCTTCTAAGTCCCTGTTAGTGAACGATTTAATAAGTAAATTAAACAAATATGTAGGACTGCTTTCTTGCATTTGCGCAATATCGCTAAAATTAGAAACATCCTGTCTCAGAGTGATGCTGAAAAACTAATTCATGCATTTATTACGTCTACACTGGACTATTGTAATTCATTATTATCAGGCTGTCCTAAAAACTTCCAGAAAACCTTCAGATGATCCAAAATGCTGCAGTGAGAGTACTGACAGGGACTAGAAAGAGAGAGCATATTTCTCCCATATTAGCCCATATGGCTGCTGGGGGCTTCCCATAATGCACTGTGTTTCTTCTTCATTCACCATGTGTTTATACACCACTCTGCATTTAATAATTAGTTATTATTAATCTCTGGCTCTCTTCCACAGTCTGTCTTTTGTCCTTTCTCCCTCCCCTCACCCCTAACTGGTCATGGCAGATGGCTGCTCCTCCCTGAGCCTGGTTCTGCTGGAAGTTTCTTCCTCTTAAAAGGGAGTTTTTCCTTCCCACTGTCGCCAAATGCTTGCTCAGAGGGGGTCGTCTGATTGTTGGGGTTTTCTCGCTATTTTTGTAGGGTCTTTACCAAACAATATAAAGCGCCTTGAGGCGACTGTTATTGTGATTTGGCACTATATAAATAAAACTGAATTCAACTGAATTGAATTAAAAAATGTGGATGCTGCATCTGAACATGTTTTCTCAATGAAATACTGGTTTGGACTCTCCACATTATGGTGCTGCAGTGACTGTATAACCTGGCTGTTGTTGTTTCTATCAACTTAAACAAAATAATAACAACAGCCATTTTTACACGTCATTGCAGGGAAAGCAAAGCTGTCGCTAATAACGTTAAAAGGATGGCTCAGTCCTCTTGAAGTGGCCTAGTGAGCCACAACAGAGAGTCAGCATACACTGCAGCACAGTGGCTCTCAGTGGGGCCTGCAACCTACAGCCAAGGAGTTCACAAAATAATTTATCATAAATTATAAGATTGTTCTGTTATATTCTAAACAATGATTATAACAAGGGCATACTTTCTTCTTTATTCCTACCCATGTTATCTCTGGTCCAATAGAAACTTCTGTGGGATTGTAATACATCACGCCACAAGCATTTGAAGTATTTAGGTGACGTTTTACAACACAAATAGTTCCAAGTGCAGCTAAGAGTACAAATGATTGTAAGCGTATGCCCAGTCAGTGTTAGGGTAATGATAAGACCCTTGGAAAAACTTTCTCCCCAGTAAATAACTTTTGATCCCCGGCTCCCAAAAGGTTCAGAAACCCTGCCTATTCTTGAAAGACCAACCCTAAGTGTAATTCAGCCATAATTAGCGTTATTAGTGACAGCTGTTCATGTCAGAATCTGTGCTGTGAAAAGGGTCTGCATAACTGATGCAATTAAAAACTGAGAGCTTATATACACACAGGAATCATCTAATATTCTGATAACAGACTGAAGACGCCATCATTCAACTCCTAGTAATTTAAATTTAAATTTAATTTAAAACAGTTATATTTTTAGTAATAAAACGTTTTTTATTATCATTTTCCTTTTTACTTTAATTTATATACTGTTACAACGGTGGACACACGTGGCCAAAGGTTCAAATAATGTGGTCAGTGTATGTGTAAGTAATCCCTGTGAGTTAAAAGGTCACATTGCACTAAATCTTCTGTTTCCAGCTATTTTTTCTGCTCTTGGCTTATAATGAGATCAGTGAAAGTGGATATGCTTCTGGTCATCTCAAACCTTTTGTTTGTGACTGAGAACCAGAAGATCAGTGGCCTTTATAGTAATGGGGCTAAAAGTGCTTGTTTCAGACAGTGAGGGGCTACCAAGAAGGCCAAGAATAAGGCAAGATTATTTTGAACTGTGAATCATGCAAAGCTACTGAATTTATTCAAGAATAATAATATGTAAATGTGCGTAATAGGTCCCATTAAGGTGAATGTAAATGCTGCCATCTAGTGTTCTCGTTTGCAACTCTGACTCACCCACTCTTAGGTTGCTCCTCTGACTGCGTCAACATGAATCCAACAGCAATCATGAGGAAAATGTACGTGGACGGGAAAGAAACAAGAAATGGCAGATCTGTTAATTACAAATGACAGGACTGTTTCAAAATGGTAGGAATAAAGTTTTATTTTTTCATATGAAGGGGGTGGTTTTGGATTTTTCTTCTTTTACAAGTAGTATGTTTTTGATAAAACTTGCAAAAAATCTTCTAGCATATTCCAAGAATGATGGACATGAAGAGAAGGGGATTTATTGCTGAATGTTAAAATGAGGACACGTTTTTTATTTTATTTTATTATTATTTTTTTTTTTTTCACCGAGTGGAAAAAATGATTTGCTTGCTGCTTTTTCCATGCACCCAACTACCAGTACCACTAGGACATGCAGGGGATTTGGGGCTGAGAGGAGGAGGAAGAGGAGGAGAACGTAGGTTGGTAGGTAAAAAAGACAAAGGCAAACTGCTTGACAAACAAACATGAAAGGGCTGTGTGGGTGTGTCTGTGTATGCACGGTTTTATGTGTCTGTGTGCTCAGTGTGTGCTTCATTATGTACGATGTTGGTATGCATGTACGTGCGTGAGAAAAGTATGTGTATTTGTAAAAGGTGGGTGGGAACGGCACGGGGAGGGGTTGAGGAGAAAGAGGGTGGGGTTGTCAACAATTCAACTAGCTCTAGAAGCACACTATCCTCACTTGCAGTAATTTCCACGTTGCAAATCCCAGATTGATTACAGTGATAGTAAGACAAAACTAGCCAGACCACTGGGCCATGAACCCAAATTGTATTTTCATATCGTAATATTCCCCCTAAATCTGAGGGAATAATTTCTATATCTGTGATCCATGCATTGACTGTGTGGGGGGAAAAAAAAAAGAAAGAAAAGAAAACTCTACATATTGGAAATGAACTCTAATCGGGACACATTGTATCTAACACAGTATCATTTTCCTCAGTGAGCTTCAAAGGGTCTCTCTAAGGGCCTCAAAACCTGATGTACATCTGCAGTGGAAGAGTTTCTGACATGATCGGTCTACTGGTAGTGTGCTGTTTGGTTTACTCACGGGGCTTAAATTTATCTGCTAGTTGCTTCTGTAAGAGGGTGAGGAAGACGTGATGGTGAGGTGCGATGTGGTGGGTGGAAGGGGCAGACAGAGACAGACACATAACAGATCATTCAGTCAATATGACCAAGCAAATAAAGTTCAATCAGTAAAGGTATAGGAATGCAAATCAAGGATGCAGTAATCAGGATTATCATAAACAACCGTGTGGCTGTGAGCTAACTAAAAGGTAGAATCAGGCTCGGAAACTGTCTTCCTAGCAGTGTGAACCCGCACGCGGCGCTTCTTCCCGATCAGAGCAGTGCCGTCACTAGTGTGGCGAAACGTGGTGACGATTCTAGGTGGCCACAGGCTGTGGGAGGGCCCGTAGCTTCCAGTGGGATTATATCCATTTAAAAAAAAAAAAAAGGAAAAAGAGAGAGAAAATGGGGAACCCAGAGGGAGATCCACCTTTCAGTGGTGGGGGCAGAATTCCAAGGTAATGCCCCTGCATCAGAGCACAAACAGACGCGGTCTCTGCACAACTTCACTTTTACATCGTCATCGTTTGTGTAATCACACATGGCTACACACATGCTCACCTAAACACACAAAACCTCTAGAAGTTAAAAAAAAAAAAAAGTAACTGAATCCGCCTACTGATTCTAAAAGTTTTAACCAAATGCGTCCTTTATCATAGCCACAAGTAAACGCGAGAAACCTGATAGATGGAAAAGAAGGAGAGTGAGGGGATGTGGATCTGACCTGCGGACTGAACTGTGACTGAGATGACGTGCGTTCTCTGCTTTGAGTCTTTTGGCTGTGATGTGATGGGGAAGTCCTGAGACACAGTGCGGCTCTAAGCTGCTGGCATAGGAAACGAGCGGGCTAGGCAGTCCACGGGAGGCCAGAGTCAGGCTGGATTACAACTGGATTGGTTAGGTTCGGTTTGGATCGGCAGCTCCCTGGCCAATGACTGCTCACGGAGGGAGGTTCTTACAGTGCAATGGAGCTTCTGGCAGCGTGAGGATTGGTGAGAGGAGCATGTCAGTCAAACAAGAGAGACCACACCCTCCAAGGTGAACAGAGACGCCAACCAAATGAGGCTTCATGAGGTGTACGGACCAGATACAGGCATGCACGCACACATACACACATACACTGCAACCACCACCAATGTCATGGCAGCACCCTGAATACCTACATGAGGAATCTGGAGTCACTTTCCCTCGACAACTCCCTAACGCTCCTGCTTTCACAGCAATAACAACAAATGACTGACAGGCAGCGAACGAGGACATAAATGACCGATGTGTGTTCATCCAAGGAAACTACCCTACACATCTGGTTGCGTCAGTGACTAAATGTCCCTGTGAAACGAGCGCATCGCGTGGATCATACTCATGTAAACAGACACCTTTTACACAGGAGGAATCAATATTGCATGATGACATAATCAGATCACAGTTCAAAAAGAGGAAGATCCCAAATCAGAAAAACAAACTAAAGCAAAAGGAAGGAAGAGGGTTGGTCTCTATAAAAACGAGGAGTCTTTATAAGAAAGGCTACAAAAACTCAATGGGACCTCCGACTTCAGCATACAGCAAAAGGCACCACAATATTATTCTATTTATCTAACTTGTGAAAAAATTGGCACGTAATTCTCTTATTTTTTTTCATCTCTCATAATGCTGTAAATCAAAAAACTTTACATATAAATATCCCCCCCATTATAAAAAAAGTCTTTGCTGTTAGCTAGTAGACAATTTTTGCTGAAATGAAAATAAATATTTCATTTGTTTAGAATATCTGTCTGTTATACAAAATAAAAATATTTCTCCTAGGTGCAGGTCTCTAGTCCACGGGTTGTGTGTAGGAGGAAGGGGAGTGTGTGAGGTGGAGCGGGCGGGAGGTGGCAGGGGTGTAATGGTGGGCGTTGGAGGGAGGTTAAGTCTTAAAGGGGCATGTTGTCAGCCTTGGAGCGCTGCGACTGGGAGCCGCGGCTCTGCCCGTTGCTGCGTGTCCCTGGCCGACTCAGCCCGCGGTGAGTCCGTGTGTCTGCACCGGATGATGAACGGAAACCCGGGACGTTTAGGGGCGGGTCCATGTTCATGTTCTGCATACTAAGGAAAGGTGTGCTCTCCCCGTGAGCATCCTCTTCCTCGTCGTCCTCTTCCTCCTCTTCTGACTGGCTGAAGCTCTGTGAGCTGTAGTCCCGTAAACCCGCCGAGCGCTGTGAAATGTGTCCGTTGAGTCGGTTGCGTCGTGGGCGGCGCCGGCTTCTGATGGGTTCCCGTGAAGAGGCGTACTCCTGCGTCGTCTCATAAGCCTCATCATCGGGGAGCTGGTAGGGGCTGGACGGTAGACTTCCTGTGCTCTCCGTCAGGTAGGGTCGCCGTGGACGCCGGGGCTGCCTGTATAAACTTCCATCCTAAAACAGAAACCATAGGCCTGTTAGAATCACCACGCTAAACTGTACAGACAAATCTACCGACCGATTGGTGTGTCCTGCCAATAGACTGCATATGAAAGATGGAAGTAGCCACCGTGATGTCCTGCTGTGAAGCCTCAAGATGAGCATTCTTCACCATGACTATCTTGGTGTTTTGAAAGCGGACAAGAAGAGACTGCATGCTCACATGGTAGCAACTTGTCAATCACAAGGTAGGTCCGCCCTAAAACTTACCCTACCTTATCCTCCCAATTTACTCGACTGGGGACCATAATTTACAAAATTAAGTTAATGTTGTATTCAATAAGACCTAATATTAGCAGCTGGGATCATAAAGCCATCAGGAAGGTATTTACTGAGGTCATAGATCAAGTGAGATGAGGGGCCTTTTTCTTTTGTACACCTCTATTTGCGACCAGACAAGTAGCCCCTTGCTGGTGATTAGAAAGAATGCAGGTCTAAGGCACTTTAGGCACTTTGGCTTTCAATTCAATTCAACAACAGTCGCCTCAAGGGGCGTTATATTGTAGGGTAAAAACACAACAATCAGACAACTCTCTATGAGCAAGCACTTGGCAACAGTGGGAAGGAAAAGCTCCTTTTAAACAGGAAGAAACCTCTGGCAGAACCAGGCTCAGCCATCTGCTGCAAAAAAGCCATCTGCTTTGTTAGGTCCATCTTTCGATGGCTTTAGGACGTTAGGCAGTCGCCAGCAGTTACTGTTTGTGATGCTAATTTTGTGGCTGTCCTAGTCACAGCAAATAACATTATATTTCACAATAACATATGAATACTTACCAGGAAAGCATATAAACACGCAGGGACTGCAGTTTATATGCTAAGTTCTTCTTATAGCTAACAAATATAAAGAAAAAGTTAAACAGCCACTTCATCCTACCAACAAGTGAGGCCCAGTCATTATGCTTTAGATCTCTATGGCTGTTCGCAAACTATTAATAACAGATCAGTGATAAACACTGCTCCATAACTTTCTTTACTGGCCACTGCTGTATAATAATCTGCTATGGAAAATAGTCTCCAACAAATGTAATAATTACTTCTATTTGAGGTAGATTAGCTAAAGTGGCTAATAAAATTAAATGTCCTTTTTGTTTTTTTGTTTTTTTTTAAAACAAAGAATATTTGTGACTATATTTTCTATTTTCAATAATAGTACAGCTGGGGGGAACACACACTGAGATGGACTGAGGCACTCTTGGTCTTTTTATAGGATTTGTTGGCAAAACATCACCAGTACCACCACTGATATGCATGCAGTTTATATTTGCTTACGTACATCGGGGCACCGTAGTAGCGGCTGGTCATCATCTCTGTGGTAGGCGGCAGCAGCGGGAGGAAGGGAGAGGGCGTGGCTTGTGTTGGGCGAGGTGATCTGGAAGGTGGGGACCTGGGGTGGCAATGGGGGGTAGTGGAACTCCACTGGAGACAGGCGTGCTGGCGTGGTCAGCGCAGACACATACCTGAATGAAAACACAAAAACAGAACACAACAAGTGACCACAACAGCGTGCATTTTGGCCTCTACTCTAACAGACACTTAACGTATGTCTGGGTAACAAAACTTGCACAATGCACTCTGTAAATGGCAGCAAGCTTTATACAGTATATTCTTCACAATGTGTATCAATAAGCTCATTTACAATTTTGCATTTTTTATGTATTTCAGCTTGAGACTTGAATACAGCAGTTAGTAGATGTTAGAGTACACAGAAGTGTGGAGGGGTTATGAAGTAATGTGATACAAAAGTCTTGTCCACGCTCAAGCAGATCCTGGATGCACAGGGTAAGAAGCAGGGGTGCATCCCTGAAAGCAAGCCCATCAATCTCAACTCAATTTAAAATGGAGCTCAGAAATTTCCCGCTTACAAAGTCTGAATTGCAGCACCAAACGTAAACAATAATGACTGACTGCGATACACTCATCTTCATGAGAGTTGTTCTGTCATTCCCTGTTGTACCCTAATGTTCTTTTCTGCAGATACTGCATTATTGAGACACCCAGTTGGACCAACGGCTTCCGTCATAATATTTTGAAGAAGGCGGTCAGACGTTTGTCTGTTGCCTGAAAAGCAGCATAACACACTTAAAAAAGCAATCCTGTTCAGACCTGCAGGCAATTTAGTGCTTCAAGCTCAGCTGACCTGTAAGTCTTTGAACTGTGGGAGGAATCATAAAAAACTTCAAACAGAAACACTACAACCAGCTGGCTCAGGTTCACATGCAAGACCTTTTTTTGGCCAATAAGTGCCAACATACCTGCTTAGTCAATCACAAGACTATCAAAAACATTACTACACATCTGCTATTACTCCAACACCTGAAGCACTGCTATAGCTCACTAAGTTCAGCTTGTCCAACGGTGTCCCATATTCTGAATCACTAATTTATTTATTATTATTATCGTGAAATGCAGCATTAACTAACATCCATCCATCCATCCAGCTGTGATAGGGAGAGAGGCAGGGTACAGCCTGAAAAGATTGGCAGTCTATAGCAGGGCTAACACAGAGACACAGACAACTATTCACACCTACGGTCAATTTAGAAACACCAATTAACCTAACCCCACTAACTGCATGTCTTTAAACAGTGGGAGGAAGTCGGAGTACCCGGAGAGAACCCACGCATATAAAGGCCCAGCATAGAAAGGTCCCAGCCGACCAGCTAATTTGAAACCCTTCCTTTTTAATACTTTTACGTAATTAGCACGACATGACATGAGAGGCACAACGTCTTACAGCATCACTGTTTTTTCATGGACTCAAAAATCACTTTGTAAATAAAAGGGCCTAAAATAGTTTCTTGTATCACACTTTTACAATGTTCCTTTAAAAATGTGCATGTGAAAAGATGTGAAAGATGAAAGATGTCAAGCCTGTGTATTATGGAAATTCAGAGAACATTCTAGTCAAAACTAAATGGCCCGGTAAATTAACAACCAAAGCCTAAACACAGACAAACACTACCACTATACTTTTATACACATTATAATTAACAGTATCTGGGTGATGTGGTCCTTAACAAGATTAAAAACAATTTCTAACAATTAATTTCCACTTGGTGTCGCCAGAGAGTAAAGGGCCTACTGTGGCAAGAAGCACAACAAAGCAAAAGTGTTTTAGAGTCAATGAGCAAATCTCTTCTTCTTCCACAGTTACTATCATTTCCACTTTCTCTACCTGTCACTGTGAGGTGAGTCTCTTAGAGAATCGTAGGAGTCCCCGTACTGCATTCCCGGGCCCGACACATCCGTACAGCCCCAGTGGGCGGCCCTCCTCGCCATGCATGCTGGGCTGCTGCACTTACTGGTTCCCACAGAGCTGGAGAGCCCACCTGACTGGCAGTCTGAGTTCATACTCTCTGTTCGCTCCATGCTCCACGTGTGCTCCTCGTGTCTGCAGGTGTGAGTGTTGACAGGACAAGTTTAGAAGGTTATAACAGCAGTGAGGAGGCAGGTGGATACAGAGGGAGACTGAAGTTAGTACTGCTGAGCCCACTGACATTCAACAGCCACCTGTGTTAAGTATGAAAAAACAGAACTGGAATTGGGAGGCTTGTTTATGTTGAATGTACATTCAAGTTTGTTGAGCTACCCACTGTAGCTGGCCAAAACCCTGCTGTACTTTGTTGTGGGGACGGACGCATGCCGTGTGCTGAAAATAAAGCTATTCATAGGAGATGGCATGGCAGATTTTACAGTGATCATGACAAGCAAGGCCAAAGCAGCAGCCAGTACCACAGATAAGAGCACTGGGTGTGCCCAGTGGCTGTGGCTGCAGTTAGAGCTCAGTTAATGAGTTATTACTCTGCCCTCTGGTGGTGAAGTGACTAATTAATCTGTAACTGTGGAGATTTTTGTTTTTTTACTGCAAATCTTACACACTTTGTCACTCACTTAGCAAATATTTTAATATTAATGTCACTTCTTCCTAACCTGCTTTTCAATATTGTTCACAGGTATTTATAAAACATGAATTTGCTTACTTAGCCCTAGCGACATAAAGTCACACAGGTAGTTTATATGTAATACATTCAGGATTAGAAGTCTCAGAGATTATCCGCGGTACAGTGTAGGTGAGTTCAACAGCAAAAGTAAAATGTTTTTGAAGTGAAACTGACCCTATTAACTACATAACACAGCCCACGATTTTCCAAATATTTACTGTGCAATTCCTCTGCAAACTTAAGGAGTCATTTCATTATAAGAAACATTACATAAAAAATTCTTATCAGGTCCTGTTGGAACTTAAATGTGGGTACAAGGTAATAAAGGAGTAAAACCTTTAAATAGTTGCGTAAGTATTGAGTACCTACAGGTTATTTTTGAGGAAAGGAGAAAGAAATTATACTATATACTATTTTGTAAGTACTTGGTACCTACACCAGTTGACAACATTTTGCAGTTCCTTACAGCGTTTAAAAAAGTTATTAGATCACCCATCATAAAAACAAAAAAACACAAATATTTTAGAGATCTGTCAAAAACTTGTTTGAAACTAAAAATTACTCAATTCCCATTTTTATACCCAAATTCTGACGCTGGACTTCTCAGAGAAGTCAGAAATTAATCAAGCATAACATTCAACCACTAAAACCAATTTTTCTTTTCAGGAATGCAAGTAAATAACTGCAATTTGGCTTCTTAATCAAAAAATAATAATGTGCTTTTCTGCGTTTTTGTAAAACAGTAAATTTAAAAATTCATGGATAACATCAATAATTACAGTTTAGTATTAAAATATCATTTTGATTAAAATACTGGTGGATTAACCATTACGGAAACATAGAAAACTGATTTTTTATTACCAGTACTGTCAATTTAGGGCAGCTGTGGCATAAACCTTACATTGGGTGGCGGTCTAATAAATTAGTTAATTACTTTAAGTACATATGGTAGCCCCCAGTGTATTTCCCAGATGTCAAAGACCAATAACAAACAGATTATTTTGAATTGTGTGAACACTTTTCTAGTATACTGCCCACCTCGACCTGTTTGGTATTTACAAGCATATCTGTTTAAAACCACCTGGTGCTTATGTGCCTTTCATGGTACATAAGTGTTACAGATTACACTGAAGATTTAGAAGAATAACACAGTAAATGTAGGGAAATTACACTATAAATAGTAGGCTGTATTATTTGTTGGATTAGCAGAAAACTATAGGGATTCTTATGTTTGGATTATGTGTACATCCTGATTGCAGTGTGTTACATCTACCTGGAAGCATGTGAGGCAGTGGTAGAGTGGTGGGAGCGGGTCGACATTCGACTGCCTGCATAGTTGCCTGCACCCTCTGCTCCGTGGCTGATCACACACTCGGTTGTAGGGATGGTCTTAGGGATGTACTGAAAAAAACCCCATAAAAAACGTTTCATTACTTTCTTACCTTCAAATAAAAACAAAAGCAAACATACAGATAATATAACTTATATGAACGAAATATACAGAACAGTGAATTTTCATCTAACTACAACAGGGTGCTTCTGTTCTTTTCTCTTCACTGTTTTCACCTTTACTTTTATGCTGAGTCATCCCTATTATATCTCCACCAAGACGGTAGGTGTTTTCTGCCCTCTCTTTAACATCTAGTTAGCTATGTGACACCAAAATTTCCCCGCGTAGTCAGTGAATCACCGTTTTATTTACACAAACACTTTTCTGAAGGCAGAACTTCACTCAAGATTTAAATCGAAGTCACAAAGCTAAAAAAAACTATCTGGAACATGAACCAGCTGAGTCTCTGTTGGTTTCTCGACATACAGTTCTCCTGTCTTTTTCTTCTTAGGTCCCTAATTTAGCATTAATGAATATGTGAGGGTTTTCTGGACATTTTGACACCAAAATCCTATTTCTAGGATGGGTATATTTAATTAAAAGCACTGATATGTCTGGTTTTATTTTAATAAATGCTGTGGGGCTTTGATAAAGTGGATTTTTATGCTATATCAGATCAGTAGCTATGCTTGTAAATTAATTGCTATTGAATTGTACTGTAGAAAGTCAAACAAAATCAATTTGTTACAGTTTGGCAACTGAATACACTCTGGTAACAACTAAAGCTTAAACAGCTTCTCTGAAAGTAATGATGATTTACAAAAACTAACTAAAAAGTGCAAAATTTAACTCACTTGACACAAACTGTTTTATAGCTGTTTTTTTCTGCTTTTTTTTTTTTTTTTTTACAATTTTTTTTTTTCTTAATTTTCCGGTTTTTTTTTTTTGTTTTTTTTTCTGTTTTTTTTTTTTTTTTTTTTTTTTTTTGTTTTTTTTTTTTTTAAAACTAAAC